>JAGFNQ010002272.1:275538-294093 GCA_024364735.1 Boesenbergia rotunda
ATCATCAGACTGCATCAGATCGAACGAGGTGTCATCGATAGGCATGAAGCTCCCCGGAGCAGTGCTGCTGGATGGCGGAAAACCAGGAAATGTTTGTTGTGGCAGATGTCCAGCCATCCAAGCGCGCCACTCAACAAACATCCCTCGCTGATCAGCACGCATCCCAGACACCTCGGCACGTATCTCAGACCGGAACTCCTACTGACCGACACGCATCTCAGAAATCTCAGACCAGATCTCAGACCGAAACTCCTGCTACCCGAGCTCCAACATGTGAAGTCTGTGGTCGATCGTCTGCTCGAGCGCGGTGATTTGCCATCTGAGATCTGGGTCCGCCTCGTAGTCGTCCTCTGCTGCAGCGGGCGCACCCTGATGTCCAGCTGGAGCTGTTGCTACCTGAATATGTGCCGCCTGTGGGAGCTGCCCCAGACCCCTCCCATCCTTCCACCTAAGGCCATGAGGATCGGCAATAATGCCAGACTTAGAAAACGTGCGTCTCCCAAGTCTGTAGTCTTGCCGAACCATCGGCACAGTCCTGCCCTTGGACACATCGATACCGACTGACTGGAGCCAATCTGTAATAATGTGATCAAAAGGCATGTAAACTGTACGACGGCAAGTCCCACAGTAGGAGACAATAGAACTGAAAACGCTCGCCAAGATATCAAAGTCAAGATGACGATGCATCCCATATAACATTAGGCAGTGATAGGGACGAATTTCAGCGAGGGGTTTTGAAGTGATGGGTAGGATGCAGTTTGTGATGATCTTGAATAGAACATAGTCAGAGGCAGAGAGACGTAGGGCAGTAAAGGTAGGAAACTCACTAGCATCAAGCTCATCAACCCACCAGGTCTAGGTTGTCTGAAAAAAGACTCATAAATAGAGTCCGAAGTGACACCTTCGAACGAAAGTGGTAAAGGGTTTGGAAGAAAAGGGTAGAGCGCATAGAAATGTGTTGATCTACGATAGCCAAGATACTCAGAAAACAATTGATAATTGAATTCCAGGTTCGTCTTGGCTACCCTAGTCTTACACGCCATACTTCCATCAGTCGGTTGTAGATTATTATAAAATTCAGAGACCAGATCAATGTTTATATTTCGTTCCATACAAACAAGGGTTTCAAGATTGTAAAACTCGATGATCTGTTTTACGGAGGGACAGTAGTCATTGACAAAAGACTGGTCCACTGATCGACAAGGAAGAAGTTTAAAGGTAGAAGTTTGAAAAGCTTCTTCGAAGTATTTACTAGGAAATCTCGGATTAGTAGAGGGTTGAGGTCTGGAGGAGGATGAAGGAGCTTTGGACTTCGAGGTTCCCTCAGCAGGGGCCTTCCCCTTGGAAGATTTCCTAAAGTTTGGAAATAGGTTACGATAGAAATGGATTTGATCAGTGAGGGTCGGTTTGAGGGTCGGTTTGATCAGTGAGGGTCAGAGATCAGTGAAGGTTAACCACACAACCAAAATACCAAAATAGGATTCGGAATTGGGTTTAAGGGCACGACACAAGTATTAACCAAGATTAAACACAATGGTTAGTTCCAAGATCACAAAGTATAAAACAATTAGGAGACAAAAACACAAGAACGCAGATCTTACTTAGGCGCCATGGGAGTTGGTTGGGTGGGAAGAACACCACAGAGCTCGCAAGAGAAAGAACTTGCGCAAGAGAACTTGACAGAGAGCTTGAGCTTGCGCAAGTGAAGGAATGCAGGAGCTTGCGCAGGAGAAGACTTGAACTTTCTTGAGAAGAAACTCGCAAGAGCAAGAGCAAGAACTTGAGAGCTCGCGCAGGAAGTATTCAGCGCATGAACTCAAGTGATCGGCGGCTAGGGTTGAAGGAGTATAGGGAGTTAATAGGGTTGGTGACCGATCACCAACCGAATTCAATGAGAACGATCGGACGGTCGATCGTTCTGATGGGTTTTTGGACCGATCAGGGTGTTCCCTGATCGATCAGACACGATCCGATCGGTCGGCAGACACGATCCGATCGGTCGGCAGACACGATCCGATCGGTCGGCAGACCGATCAGGAGGAGCCCTGATCGGTCCTCTTGACTGATCAGGAATAGCTTGATCGGTCGGTGGACCAATCAGGAGTAGGACCTTGATTTTTGATTTTTCGATACAGACACCCCCGATCGATCTGCTGACCGATCAGAAGCAGCCCTGATCGGTCTGCCTGATCGATCAGGAACAGCCTGATCGGTCGGTGGACTGATCAGGTTTGGTTCAGGCATTTGATCAGAATTTTCTAATCCAGATGATCCGATCGGTCTACCTGCCAGATCAGGAACAGCCTGATCGGTCGGTGGACCAATCAGGTTTGGTTCATCAGGAGGTTTGATCGATACACAAGTATTCTGAGGGGATATCTGATCGGTCTATGGACCGATCAGATTTCAGATAGGTTTCTGAAACTCTGATGCGTTTCAGAAACTCTCATTTCAAACACCCCTCTCAACCTCTAATACAACCAGAATTGATTACTCTGACCCTAAAAGGATTCCCTTATCCAAAATTGTATTTCTCCACATTTGCAATCAAGAGAAGGGTGTGTCCTTATTCAAATTTAATCTGAAATCTGAAATTTAATCTGAAACTCAGATTTAATTACTTTGACCTTCAAATTTCCACCCAATTTGCATCAACAAATAATGCTCCAATCAATTTTACTTGATTGGAATGTCCAAGTATGTTCTTGGAACCAAATACACATGTATTATGCATTGGTTTTCCCCATACTTGATCAAATTAATGATTTTTGTCTCTTCAACCTCATCACTCAAGGGATGCATGATACATTTTGAGAAATTTTGTTGATCCTAACATCTCACCCCATTTCTAGCAAACAAAAATATTTTGTTAAACCTTATAGTTTTTGTGAGATGTCCCCAAGTTGTCCAACAATTCGAATTGATCATGAAGGGTTTTTACAATCCTATTGAGCACGGCACATTCCCAACTCCCTCCTTAGGAAACTAAATTCATTTTCGGAGAGTGGTTTAGTGAAAATGTCAGCTAGATTCGATTTTGACTCCATATGTGAGAGTACAATATCTCCTCTAGCAACATGATCCCTAATGAAGTGATAACGCACTTCAATGTGTTTGGTCCTTGAATGGTAGACTGAATTTTTTGTAAGGTTTATTGTGCTTATGTTGTCACACAACACTTGCACACCTTTATAAAGCAATCTATAGTCCTCTAGAGTGTGTATCATCCACAACAATTGTGATACACTCTCTCCCATGGCGATATACTCCGCCTCGGTCGTGGAGAGAGCAACACAGTGTTGCTTCCGACTTGACCAACTTACTAAGGATGACTCTAAAAATTAGCAACCCCCACTTGTGCTTTTCTGATCCAACTTGCACCCAACATAGTCGGAATTGATATAGCCTATTAAATCAAACGACTCGGTACGGGGGTACCAAAGACCGACTCCAATTGTGCCCTTAAGGTATCTCAAAATTCTCTTAACCACAATTAAATGAGATTCCTTAGCACAGATTTGGTATCTAGCGCACATACCCACAGCAAAAAGGATATCCGGCCGACTAGCTGTAAGGTATAGCAAACTACTTATCATACTCCTATATTGGGTTAAGTCAACGGGCTTCCCACTCTCATCATTGTCTAACCTCGTGTTAGTCGCCATGACAGTGGTTACCTCCTTAGAGTCACTCATGTTGAATTTTTTGAGCATCTCTTGAGTGTATTTAGATTGATGCTTATGGATCCCGTCTCGAGTTTGTTTGATCTCAAGTTCAAGGAAGAAAGTCAATTCTGTTGGATCGAGAAGCCCGATAGAGGGGGGGTGAATATCGGAAAACTTTCGGATTCGTATAAGAATAGGTACGCAGCGGAAATTAACGAAAAGACACAGAGACGCAATCGATTTACTTGGTTCGGAGCCTGTGTCGACTCCTACTCCAAGGCCCACGGTCGTTGACCGTTTACTTTGGTCAATTCTATATTTGGCGCAAATAAGTTACACAATATGATTTACAAAATCAAGTGCAATAAAATATTAATTAAAGAAATACGCTCTTCTTTTTACCGACGTCCGGAGTAGGTCGACTCTTTCGGGGCAGCAGGACGTCGTCGGCTCGAGGTGAAGCGTTTCCGGAGCAAGGCGCGAGCGTAGAAGAACTTTGAGGCGTTGGAAGAATTGATGTCTTGAAGCCTTGGTCGAAGGTCCCTTATATAGGGCCTGGGGGCGCCCGGGATGTCGGGGGCGCCCCCCACGTGGCGTTTGATCCGGTTGTAGCTCGGTCGCCGTCTGATCCCCTTATCCTCGGGATCCGCTTTGACCAGGGCGCCCGCAGCGCTCGGGGCGCCCGGATTGACCGGGTCAAACTCTATCCTTTGGCTTTGCTTGGCTTCGAGGGGTTCGGGTTCGATGTATGCGCATGGGGGCGCCCGCAGCGCAGGGGGCGCCCGCGAGCAATGGGGGCGCCCGGGAGCATGGGGGCGCCCGCAGCTTGTACTGTCGAAGCGCACTTTTTGATTGTGTGTTTGGTGTTCACCTTGGGGGCGCCCGGGACACTCCGGGCGCCCTGGTCAGCAGTTGCCTCACTCCTTTGAGGCACTCTGAGCTGCAGACTCACGTTCCTTCGGTCCTGCATCCAGGGTTAGTCCAAAACACAATAACATAATAAATTATTAGATTTATACAGCCTTAGCTGTCTTGGTTCTGACTTTGGTCTCCAAAATGGAGTCCTAGGTCGAACCGACGCCTACTGTTCCCTCGACGGGGAACGCGTCCTCACCTACTCCTCTCGGGAGAATTTACCTGATGCCAACCGTTCCTTTGGTTGGATTTTTGCCTGACGACCCTTTGCCAGGACTTGGATGCCGAGCTGTCCTTCGCCCGGTGCCTAGCATTCCTTCGCTAGGGCTTGGTGACTAGCAGCCCTTCGCTAGTTGCCTAGCAGTCATTCGCTAGGACTTGGTGACTAGCAGCCCTTCGCTAGTTGCCTAGCAGCCCTTCGCTAGGACTTGGTGACTAGCAGCCCTTCGCTAGGAGTTGGTGACTAGCAGCCCTTTGCTAGGTGCCTAGCAGCCCTTCGCTAGGACTTGGTGACTAGCAGCCCTTCGCTAGTTGCCTAGCAGCCCTTCGCTAGTTGCCTAGCAGCCCTTCGCTAGGTCTTTGTTTCCTGGCAGTCCTTCGCCAGGTGCCTAGCAGCCCTTCGCTAGGACTTTTCCTGCACACTCAGTGAATATTGTTAGATCACAAACAAACTTAACTTTGAATCCTTTGCCAATATCAAAACAAGGTTCGATATGGTGCTTCCTGCACCAACAAATTCTCCCACTAGACTCATCTCAAACTCACTCTCCATGTGTCCAATAAACTCATTCAAATAACCCTTGTTGTTGGAGCCGCAAATTATGTCATCGACATATACTTGGGCTACAAATATATTATCACTATCTCTTCGTAGAAATAGTGTAGGGTCTATTTGTCCTCTCATGAAGCCTTTTTCAATTAAAAAAGTCGACAACCGCTCATACCAAACACGAGGTGTTTGTTTTAGCCCATAAAGAGCCTTCTTGAGCTTAAACACGTGGTTTGGAAATTCAGAATTTTCAAACCCCGATGGTTATTCAACATAGACCTCTTCTCGAATGAAGCCATTTAAGAAGGTCGATTTTACATCCATTTGATAGAGTTTGAAACCTCTATGTGCTGCAAATGCAAGCATCAACCGAATGGATTCCAATCGTTCCACGGGAGCATAGGTCTCATCGTAATCAAGACCTTCAACTTGACTATAGCCCTTGGCTACTAAGCGTGCCTTATTTCTTACGATTTCTCCCTTATGATTCAATTTATTTTTGAAGACCCATTTAGTTCCAATAATCGTGGTCTTCTTTAGTCTAGGAACTAAATCCCAAACTTGGCTTCTCTCAAATTGTCCTAATTCATCTTGCATAGCAATGATCCAATCGGGATCATGCAATGCCTCGTCAACTACTCTAGGTTCAATTTCAGAGATCAAGGCAACCTCATTAGCCTCATTTCTAAAGAATGATCTAGTCATAACCCCATGATGGATATCTCCAATAATTTGGTCTTGGGGATGACTAGAGGCTAACCTAGTTTGCCTTGGTGTTGGAGGTGCTTCCTGGATGGTTTCACTAGACACAGGCTCAGACTCAGGGTCCGGCTGAGCTTCATGTCGTCTAAACTCACCATCATCAGATTCATCCACAACATTTCCAACACTTGGGACTTTCATTTAATCCTAGTCTCCTAAGTTCGAATTGAACTCCCTCTACATCTTCTGATTGATCAATTGCTTTTGGGATCTCCTCAAAAACGACATCAGAAGATTTTTCAACTAACCTAGATTTCTTGTTGTAGACTCGGTAAACTTTGCTGACAAGAGAATACCCGACCGATATCCCTTCATCAGCTTTTGCTGTGAACTTCCCAAAATGATCCTTGGTGTTTAGAATGAACACCTTACACCCAAACACCCGGAGATGTTTAACTGTAGGTGGTTTTCCAAACCAAAGTTCGTGTGAAGTCTTTCCTAAGAACCTATGGATGAGGACCCGATTTTGCACATAACAAGCTGTGTTTACATCTTCAGCCCATAAGTAACTTGATAAAGAGTACTCATTGAGCATACTTCGTGCAACCTCTTGTAAGACTCGGTTCTTCCTCTCTACAACACCATTTTGCTGTGGTGTTCTAGGAGTAGAGAACTCATGACTATACCATTTTTCTTGACAAAATTATAAAAACCTATGATTTTAAAATTCTCCTCCATGATCACTCCTAATTGTTTTAATTGTTGTAGATTTCTCATTTTCAATTCTCCTAAAAAAGAAATAAAAATATCTAGGGTTTGATCATTATGTTTTAGAAAATAAGTCCAAGTATATCTAGTATAGTCATCAATGATTACAAAGTAATACCTACTACCATTCAATGAGACAATTGTACTACAATCAAATTAATCCATGTGCAATAAATCTAAGACAGTAGAGGTACTTACAGTGCTTTTACCTTTGTGAGAAGCTTTTGTTTGTTTACCCATTTGACATGCATCACATAACTTTTCCTTTTCATATTTGATGCTTGGTAAGCCTCATACAAGTCCTTTGTTGGCCAATTTTCGGATGTTCTTCATGTTCACATGAGCCAACCGCCGATGCCAAAGCCAAGACTCTTCTTCTTTGGACATGAAACACTTAATAGAAGCATTAGTAGCACTTTTAAATGAAACTTGATAAATATTGTCTACTCTTGTGCCTACTAGTACCGTGTCAAATGTGTCATTATGTCTAACTAGACATTGACTTGGGTGAAACTCAATTGTGAATCCCGCATCACACAATTGATTGACACTTAGGAGATTAAAAGTCATCCCCTTGACTAGAAGGACATTTTTGATCCTAAGACATTCGGATATTTGAATGTCTTCTATCCTTACAACCTTAAGACTACCATTATTACCAAATGATACATTACCTCTACTTTTGCTTTGTAGGGTAGTAAATAATGATCTATCCCCGATCATGTGTTTGGAGCAGCCACTATCAACAAACCAAGTTTATAGATGCTCCCCCTCAATCAATGCCTACACAACACGAAAAATAGATATTTTAGGTACCCAAATCTTGGGACCTAATGCTCCTACAATGCATGATTTAGGCACCCATGCCTTAGTCATTTTCTTTCTCATTCCTTAAACCTTAGAAGTATTTGATGATCTAAAATGAGTTCTAGACATCAATGAGACAAAGCTAGGTTCTTTAGGTCGGTAACCTATACCGGCCTTGTTGTAAACCACTCTTTGAGCGTTAAGGATCATGTCCAAAGTCTTGGAGCTAGTTGAGAATTTCTCAAGAAGACTCTTGAGTTTCTCAACTTCACTCTTCAAGGCTTTGTTTTCATTCTCAAGGACTTCAACTTGTAAATCATCAATATCCTCATCCTTAGAGGTTTTTAATTGCTCTACTTCTAATTTTAAAGACTTCACCTTGTCCTTAGACTTCTTAAGCAAATTAGTTAAGTATGCTATTATTCTATAACACTTATCTAATTCGGGAGATATTACCTCTTCATCATTCGAAGATGATGAAGCCGCGGTTGATTGCTCACTTGATTCGTCACTGCTCTCCATGTCTTCTATGGCCATGAGAGCTACATGGCGAGTGCTCTTCTCCTCCTTTTCTTCTTCGGATGAGCTGAATGAAGACTCATCCCATGTGGCCTTCAAGGCTTTCTTCTTCTTTTTTGATTTCTCATTCTTCTTCTTTAGTTTTGGACATTCATTCTTATAATGCCCCTTTTTGCTACACTCGTAACACGTGACGTTAGATTTATCAACTCTAACCTCACTAGTGTTACCTTTCCCTTTATAGCACTGACTCTTCCTCATCATCCTTCTCACAAAGTTAGCCATCTCGGATGATGAAGACTCGCTTTCATCCTCCTCGGATTCGGATGAGGAAGATGAGACCTCCTTCTCCTTCTTTTCTTTCTTCTTCTTTGCCTTGTCCCCTGCAACAAGAGCAATACCCTTCTCCTTGGGGCCTTTGTTAGCGATCTCGTGTAATTCCATTTCACAGAAGAAGTCATCTAACCTAACAATAGACAAGTCCTTGGATACCGTGTAGGCATCCACCATGGATGACCACAAGGCATTCCTAGGAAACGATTTAAGTACATACCTTACAATGTCGTGATTCTCGACCTTCTCATCGATGGAATGTAGTCCATTGAGAATCTCCTTGAATCTTCCATAAAGTTCACTTACCGTTTCAGACTCCTTCATGGTGAGGTTCTGGAGTTGGTTGAGGAAGAGATCCCTCTTTGCTATTCGGGAATCTCTGGTGCCTTCATGAAGTTCAATAAGTTTGTTCCACAGATCCTTGGCACTGGTGAAAGGACCAACCTTGATCAGTTGCTCCTTGGTCATCTCACACTGCAGGGTGACCACAGTCTTAGCATCAGCTTCTCCCTTCCTTGTTTGCTCGGCAGACCATCTGGATGAATCAAGCTCTTTGCCCTCAGCATCTTTTGGAGGGGTAAATCCCTCCTTAACTGAAAACCACATCCTGATGTCGGTTTTCAGGTAATACTCCATTCGTGATCTCCAATATTAAAAATCGGCTCCATCGAAAAATGGAGGTCTGTTGGTGCTGAAGCCTTGCCTTCCCTCATAGCCATCCTTATTTGCTCTCGGGTGTTAAACCGTTGGAAAGAGCCCCAGGCTCTGATACCACTTGTTGGACCTTGGATGGCTAGAGAGGGGGGTGTGAATAGCCAGACACTTAAAAACTTTGGCTTCTAAACTTTGTTTCTGCACTTAGGGTTAGCAGCGGAAGAAAACACAGAACAGAAACAAAAATACAGAAAGAAGAACAAACGCTAACTCAGAGATGTACAAGGTTCGGGGATAACTTGCCCCTACTCCTTGGCGTGCCCGTGAGGTGGGCGATCCCTTGATCGTCGGCAGATCAAGCCCCGAAAATCAGGATAAAATAGTCTCCTTCTCGGTGGAGAAACCTCTCCACAGATAGTCTCAGAAGAATATCAAACAAAGCACAAAGACAGAGAGAAGGCTTACAGAGCGCGAGCACAGACAGCACAAAGAAGAAAAAACTTCACAAGGCACAACACAACACAACCAACGCAAGAAACTTCACTCAGCTCTTCGTCCTCGTTGTGTCTGCTTGCTGATCGACTCGCAAAGTTCTCAACGTTACCCAGTCTCTTCTTCGTCAGCCTTCTCTTAAGCCTCGTCTATGCTCATCACCAGGCGCGTCTGCAACCGCTGAACCATAGCTCCGTCACCACTGACCCACTAGCGCTCAGTCCACTGAAGACCTCTTCAGCTGAGCCTCAGGTCAGTCGCCAACCCGCCAAACAGTCGCCAGCCCGCGCCAGAAGTCGTTGAATCCTATGAATGGAAAACAGACAAACCTGCCCGAAGCGAAAGTCACCAATTGACCCCTCCTTCTGGTTTGTGTCATCTCCGTATCACCTGCACACTCATCAGAAAGTTTAGCACAACAAATCAAAGTGTATCAGCAGATATCAGCAGGTATCAGAAGGAAATCAAAGTGAAATTAGAAGTGATCAGTAAGTCTGCAATGATTCAAATTAAAGTGACCGGTCACCCGATTAATTACCCCTTTGACCGATCAGACTCACCTCTGATCGATCCAGTAACAATCTGATCGGTCTCACTGACCGATCAATGATCAGGGATCGGTCACCAGACCGATCTTGAACTTCTTCAGATTATTTCCACATTATTTCTAGTCAGGCACTGACCGGTCAAAGTGACCAATCAGCGAAAGTCTTGATCGATCAGGCTCCTGCCTGATCAATCCCGTGACACTCTGATCGGTCACCCAGACCGATCAGAGACTAGGGATCGATCAGCAGACCGATCCCTCCTAGCCTACTAGGATTCATGCCAAACCGATCAAGGCGGTGCTGATCGGTCCAGCTGACCGATCAGCATGTGGCTGGACCGATCAGGACCCATCATGATCGGTCCAGACCTGACTGATTGGTCTGGCTGACCGATTAGGGTCTTTCTGATCAGCTTCTGTTCACATTCTGATCGATCACCAGATCGTTCAGTCACCCCACAGAAGGTTTCTGATCGTTCATCCGAACGATCAGACTCCCTGGATCGGTCACCCGACCGATCTATTATCAAGGGAGTTTATGCCAACTCCTCGATCAGACTCCAGACCGACCCACAACCGCAGGAATTAGTGCCAACTCCCTGATAGGACCACAGACTGATCCAGCTCCAACCATTTCGACCCTAAGTCTAGAGAACAGGCTCCCTTGCCTTCTCTGACTCATTCTGGTCTCGGAGAAAGAACTCACGTGCCCTTTCCGACCAGTACACTCAATGCTCAGTCCCCCGGACTAAGACTTCGTGCCCAACTTCACTCACCGGGAACTTGGTTCAACCAAGCTTTCTTCGCTAGGACCTAGCTTCACTCACCAGGGTTTCCTTCACCTAGCTTCACTTGCTAGGACCCGACTTCACTCACCGGGGTTTCCGTCACCCGGCGTCACTCACCAGGACCCGGCTTCACTCACCGGGTTTTTCCGTCAGCCGGCTTCACTCACCAGGACCCCGCTTCACTCACCGGGGTTTCCGTCACCCGGCTTCACTCACCGGGACCCGACTTTACTTACCAAGATTTCGTTGACCTAGTTTCACTCACTAGGATTTCCTTCACCCGGCTTCACTCACCGAAATTTGTGCCTAGTCCCCAACCAGGACTTAAGCCAAACTTATCTTACTCACCTAAACTTAAATCGGTGTCAACACCAAAACAACAATCAGGTCAGACTGCATCAACAGGGTGCCGAGCGGAATGCAGTCGGGACAAGGAACCGTAAGGTCGTGGGCCTCCTAGGTTTGCTCCCGAGCTAAGGGTACGCTCGGGGAAATGGTCACGCGACGACGTATTCTTGTTAGTTCTGAGGCTGGCTGCTCTGCCTCTTCCTCTTCCGCCCGTGTCTCCATCTCCAAGTCTACCACTTGGGGCTCCGTCTCAGAATCTCCCGCAAGTGGATCGACTCTCGAGTCGTCCCCAGCGTCCTCTGGTTGTTCTGGGGCCGGGGTAATATTTACCGGTGGCACCTCCCGATTCGCCAACAACTCTGCTGCTCGGGCATTCAAGTCTGCCTCGTCCAGACCCAGTTCATCAGTGAGGAGGGCGTTAAACATGGCTTCGGCTGCAACACAGATAAAGCCTTAGTTAGCATTAAAAGGTTCAGAGACAAAATGAGGACTTACCGAAGGTGCTGGGTAGAGCCGTAGGGATATGGCTCAGCTGGAAAATGTATAAAACAGCTTCGCTCAGCAGCCGGCCGGCATGGAAGCAAAGCCCCCCGATCTTGGAGAAGGCCAGTTGAAAGCCCGGCTCCGAGCGATAGCTTTTAGGCATGGGAGGCTGATTGGGTAGGTCTTCTACCCACTCGGTCGGCCAGGTCGGGGGCGGGGACGAACGTACGTAGAAGAAATGAGACTTCCATCCCTTATTGGAGGAGGGGACTTTATCCTGGAAAGCTGATTTAGCTCGGGCTTGGAAGAAAAAATTGTCTGGCTCTTGCTTTTTGGGGTAGTAGAAGAAGTTGAAGACTCGAGGGTCGAGAGGGATGTGGTATGTAGAGAAGACAACTACCGTACCACACAAATTCCGAAAGGAGTTCGGGGCCAACTGAGAAAGAGGTATTTGGAAATACCTACAGACTTCTGTAATGAATGGGTGAAGGGGAATCTTAAACCAGTCTGTAGATGATCTTTGAAAAGGGTGAAATAACCTAAAGGGTCGGTCGCGACGGGAAGGAAGGGCCAGGAGGTGATCTTCTGGGATTTGGTAGTCCGAGCGGAGGGTCTTTAGATGGCCTAAGGTCAGGGTCTAGACGGTGGTGGCATACCACAAACTAACTGAAGAAGAGGACTCGACCATTGTGTCAGGGTCGGGGTCAGACACTGTAATTATGAGAACGAGAAGAGAAAGAATACCTAGGGCTCGGGCAACCGGAGGTGAAGAGAGGCAGGCGGTCAGGATCGCCGGAAAACACAGAAAGCTGAGACGCACGGTGGTCAGGCGGCGGAGATCGGACAGAAAAGAAAGTGAAAGCAGAAGGTAAAACGAAGAAGGTTAAAATGAGAGGGGCGAACCTATTTATATTACAGAGGGATTCATGAGAGTCGTCGGATGCGCAGGGGAAAAAAAGGCGGGATTAGATCCCAACCATCGGTTTCCCGCTCATTCTCGATGTTTCGAGGGCACTTACCCTGCCACCGCAGGAGTCTGACAGATGACGCCTTGTTGCCAGGGAACTCCAGTCGGGGAAGGACATGTGGTAAAGTATTAAATGCTGATTTGACTCAGGATTCGACCCATAATGGCGGAGATTCGAAGACCTTAATGAGAGCCAGGGCTATGACGTCATGGATGTCCGACCGGGTGAATAGCCTAGTCAGTCGGACTCATCACCTCCTTCGACTAGACTTGAAGGGGAGGCTTGTGATCCGGTCGGGTAGGTTATATGAGCCGTTTGCTCGGCTGGTTGGGTTATGACTCGATCGGACAAAAACGGTGGGGCTTGCTAGGTGTTAACCTAACTTGAAGGCTCGGAGTTCAAGGTTGTTTAGGTTGAGGCTGGTTGGCAGTATTCGGTCGGGCGTCGCTGGTCGGGAGAGTTCAGTCGAGCATGGGTAAAAGCATGTGCCAAGCTCCTTCGAAAATGAGAGGTGCCAAATGTATAGTGGTGTTCCTGGTCGGGCACTCCCGGTCGGGGATGCCCAGTCGGGTCCTCCCGGTGGGAATACCCGGTCGGGCCCTCCTGGTAGGGAATGCCCGGTCAGGCCCTCCCGGTTGGGAATGTCCGGTCGGGCATATCCGGTCGGGAACTCCCCGGCCAGATGACTCGATCGCCTTGTTAATGGAACCATTCACCCTGCTCTAAGAAGCGACTTACACAGGTCGGTTGTCCGGTCGGGCTCGACCAGTCGGACCTGCCCCGGTCAATGGGTTGGGTCAATACATGCCAGGGCTGGTCGGGTCCTCGCAATGGTGGGTCTGTTCCAAAGACATGAATGGTCGAGAGGCCTAGCTTACCCGACCGACCGTCTTCACTCGGTCGGTTAGGCTTGGGTATGCCCGTAGCTACCCGACAGGACGAGCCCGAGCGATTGAGCGAACACATGACCCAAATGGGTTAGCTATTATCAGGATCCCAATAGCAATAAGATCTCCCAAATCTTCTCATTATAAGGAAAAAATATCTGTCATAATCATGACTTGGCAGGGGATCAAACATTAATGGGGATCAAAATGACCCCTTGGATTGACATCTAGGCGGCTGTGATAGACTCACAGGGCAATAAGGCTGTCCAAAGATCAGTATGTCAACTGGTCAGTTTTTAATGAGACAAGACAAGCTTGACAAGATAGGGACTTCCTCCTCCCCTATATAAAGTCCCTTGGTGCTTCAGAGAAGGGGTTCCGGTTATTGGAATTTTTCTGCTCCACCCTTTATGTTCCTGTTTTAGTCCGACCCCAACTCAACCTTGCCCCAATAACCTTTGAGCCCGACCTCGACTCACACGCTGTCACAACTCGAGTCATCTTGATCCAACCCAGTCACCTGAACGAGAGCCCTCTCCGCTTGTCGACAGGATCAGATATAATTCATAAATATATATATATATATATATATATTGAAATTTATTAATTTAATTTCATTAATTATTCAACTTTATCGAGCCTCCATATAACTAAATTTACAAGTCAAAAATGCATTGTCGATGTGAGTCGCATTAGGGATCTCAAAATAAATTCGACTAATTAATTTTATCTAAATTGATTCGAAAAATATTGGATTTGAATTGAAAATTTTTAAATTAGATTTGAATTGAAATGTTTTTAGATAATAGATTTTCAAATAAAGTTTGAGTTGATCCGATTTAATTTGAATTTAGAATTGTTAGATTTTTAGAGTTAGATCCGATTTGACCTAAATTTAGAATTAATAAATTTTTTAAGTTAAACTAAATTTTATTTTAAAAATTAAAATATTTTTATATATTTTAATGTTAACGTAAAATAATATGTAATATTGAGATAAAAATAAAAAAAATTATTTTTAATCCGGATAAGAATTTAAGAATTTCAAATTATATCCGCATTTAGATCGAATTCAAATTGAGATTTTTTTTCGACTTAAGCCGAACCGCCCCGAATTGCCTGTCCTAAATCACACACAATCTTCGAGTTTTAGATCCGATTCATCAGCAATTCTTTTTCTTATACTCGAGAAAAGTTGCCTCTGCAAATTTTTACCACCAAACACAAAAGAATATCATGCCAAGAATTAATCAAATGAAGTGAGATAAAAAAAAAAGACAAATCATCATAAACAATGAAAATTATGTGACCATCCATCACACTAATCATATGGTGGGTCATATTCCTATAGCTTCATGTTTTCCTAATCATCTTTTGATGCCGCCAATCGATCTACGAAGCCGACAATGTTTCCATCGCCAAACCCCTGATCGAAATTCTGTAAATCAAGATCCCAGGGCTCGTCGAATCGAGTGGCAGTATCGAACATGTTGGAATCTTGAGCAGTGTCGTACCACCGATCTTCAGTTACTGCTTTCCACACTTCTTCTTGGTCGATAATGGCATTCGTAACCGAAAGATCTCCTTCGGCGAATGATAAAAGATGATCAGAAACACTTGCGACGGCGGTATCGGGATTTGAAGGCACTACTATGTTGGTATCGAGAAAAAATGAAGCTGATGGGTCATCTTGGAATTGATCCAGGCATTCAATAAGACTTTTCCCGCTTGCTTGAAGTTCAAGATTTTCAATATTATCAGGACTTTCTTCAGTGCCGTCCAATGTAGGAGGAGACGATGAAGCATCTGCAATGCAATGTCTATTGCTCGCGCCTGAATCCAGGGATCCAATTGAAGCAGTGCTGTCGGAGCGTGTGCGCTCAAGGAACTTTCTTCTCGCCCTTGAAGCCCCGATACCGCTGTGTTTCTCGAAGAGCGAATGTGCTAAGAAGGAGATCATCTGTCTCTGCCTCGCCTCTGCGGATTGCATTCTCTGATTCACCGAATTCATCAGTTGAATTGTAGTTCGATTTTCTTGCTGCAAACTCGCAATCTCTTGCAGCAGTGCTCTCTTATCATTCCTGAGCATGTCTATTTCACCGACCAATCTATCCTTCTTCGCCATTTCCATTGACGAACCTATTTGAATGTGCAAATGGTGTGCCGGATACGACCTGTGCCTGATTATGTTTCTTAACAAATATTTCTTTCCTTTAGTAAAGGATTCATTCGCAAACTCCCATCTATCAGCATCAATCTTGTGGAAACCCTGAAGAAAACCCAACAAGATGAATTAAACATGCTAGCATTTAAACCCAACAAGAACTAGATACTGTGTGCAAATAAAATAGGACAGAGAACTAACTTATTGATCCAAGTGATGCAAATTCTTTCGAAAATAGTGCAGACAACAATTCTTTCTAATAGTATTAATCAGTCAGACAAAACTTAGAATCTGGTTTACCTTGAAACTAATAAGTTGGCTACTTGGCTTACTCATCAAATCATGTTTTTGTTCCACTTCACGAAAACAGAAGCATAGATTTCTAGATTTCTGATACTAGTAAAGTGATTTTCTGGAATAACTTAGTAAAAAAATTGCGGTAAAAATCACATCCACACTAACATGTTTTGCGGTAAAAATAACAGAAGCCTATACACATTCACAAGTCCATGGGCAGGAACACTATTTAAACATGTTTTTAGTAGTCATATAGAGATTTCGGGACAACTCAGACACCCGCACTAAACTCACTACACCACACACTCATTGATATGAGTAAACAAATTTTGAAGTAGTTGTATCAGACAGTTACATACACACACTTCCCTAAGTTTTTGTATTCCAAGTAATACCATATCTTTAGTCTTAGATGTTACTTAAAATAATGTTTCCCTTAACCAATTATGTAAATTTATAACCATTGTTAGATAATGGTCTCTTGTCACTATGAAGAGCTAACTCATTAGCAATCTTCTAGAACTAATACACCTCACAGATTGTGAACAGAAGAGAGAACACTATTTTTTGTGCAGGAATATTCATGAGAGAGAGAGATTGTCGAGATGAAAAGGATTAATTTATGGTGTGAAAAGAAGTGGAATTGAGATTTCAAAGGTGAAGTATATGAGTTGTAGAATCTACATGCCTTGACCATCGGACTAACAGTTGCCTGTACGATATGGAGAAATACATTCTGATTCATTGAAATCACATCGTACCAGAACTTAAAAAATTGTATGGGTATAATGTAAGAGATTTGTCTCCACTTTCTGAAATTTGCACCATAAGTCAATACTGCTTGGAAACTCCGTATGGTATTTGCAGCAACTACCCACGCCTAAGAACCAGGATTTATGTACTGATCATGAAATCTATATTCAACCAAGATGATTAAATCATACTCTCAATGTCTAGTCTTTAGTCCTAAGTATCAACTAGCATACAAATCTGAACTTCAACCCTTTAGTATCAGCAGTCCCTGCCGATCTTTAGAATGGTAAATCCGCATTGTTGGCCATAAACGACTTGATATTTGACTCAATTATATAGTCAAAGAAGTTTCACACTTCCTCGTTATTTACTTGACTCAAGCACTTAAAAGACTGCATCATTAGGCATCTTCTCATATTCTTAAATATTTATCTAACAAACTTCTTCAATACTTCCATTGTTCCAACTAAATGTAGACTTAACAATTACATCATCATCACTGACAAAGGAAACATCTCCAATTTCTACATCAGAACATTAACCCAGTGTCATTTCAGAGAATTAAATCTTTGTATTCTCAAAACTTTTTTTTTTTTATACTCTCATTTGTGTTAGAAGCTCAAATTTGATTCTAGTGCCCCCGGGACTATGATATAGCGGAAGGGCGACTAGTTGTCATCCCAGACATCCGCGGTTCGAACCCCAACTACGGCGTATTTTACAAGAATTTTTCCTCCAAATGAGGCGCGAATTCTGGGACGCTGAGCTTCTGGACCACCCGTCGCGAGCACTTCGCGATTTACCCTGACGGCCGGTGGGAAACTTCCGTGGGATTGGGCCGGTTGTCCGAGGTTGGAAAAACCTCGTTAATCGTTTTTTTTCAAATTTGATTCCAGTGAGAATCTAAGAAGCCTAAAAAAAGGATTTTCATTATGATTTGCATTGTCTACCATTCCAAAAGTTTGTTAAATATAGTTTGCTTAGTCTCGAAGTTGAACCTTCAAAGAAAAATTGGTTCAGAGGGTACATCAATTATATCCCTTTCAAGTTTATATTTGTTAATTGACTAAATTGAGGGGTACGCTAGAGCTACTCCTCAAAGAGCTTCACCCCCTCTCAGCAAAATCAGAATAGCTAATTTTTTGAGAAGAAAACATATAATCTCTATAAAAACCTCTGTTTCTCATGTATTGTTCTATTGTAAAGCACTTTGAAAACTTACAATCTCCATAAAAAAACTCTATTTCTCTTGTATTTCTCTATGATTAAGCACTTTCAGATGAATTATCTGGTTCACCCTCACAGTTAGTCACTACCTCAGATCTAACTCTAACAAGTGACTTGCTTACTTCTTCACCGGATAAATTTTCAAACTATGGGCGTCATAAGAAGAGAAACTTCGTAGTATCTCCTTAATCAATCGAAAGGCGAACCAATAACAGCTACTTCTACATGAAGAGTTGATCAAAGAGATCATCTTTCATAGATCATGTGAAACAAAACTGAAGGAACTGGCTTTTAAATAACTATGGAGGTAGCTAGAGAAGTATTAGATCATTAATATTGAAAGTTTGAAACGATATTGAGATCGAAAAAAGATGACACATTTTGCAGAATCAGCCCCGTATCTGAAGATGAATGAGTATTAAACGAAAGAAAAAAACCCAAGCATAGTAATGGCAGCACTAGCTACAAA
>JAGFNQ010002272.1:296227-323091 GCA_024364735.1 Boesenbergia rotunda
CCGGGCCGAATCGGAACCGGCCGGCAGGATGCCGGCCCGATTCCCGTTCCAGCCCCCAGAACCCGCGAACCGGTGATTAACCGTTGGTTCGCGTGAACCGGCGGTTAAGTGCCGTTGGAGGGTTTTTTGATTTTTTTTTCTTTTTTTGACGGATGAGATCATTTGACCGTTTTTTTATCAATGACTATGATTTAGTGACCGTTATGATCCGAACTCTATAAATAGGGAGCTCATTTCATCATTTTCACACACAACACAACTTCTTTTCTTCCAATCTCTCATTCTCAACTCTCTAACTCTCAACTTCTCTCCGCGTTCTTCATTTTTCGACGATAATGGAAGAAGGTCACGAAGCTTCATCATCTCGATCTTGGAGGGGAAAAGAAATTGCATGCGAGGATCCCAACCTTCAAATTCAATCCACCGATGATGAGATCGAGGCTCAGCCCGAACACCCTCCGATCCCCGAAACGCAAGGAAGTACCGATGCGATTACTTCTAAGGTTTGGGAAAATCCTCCTTTAAAATCGTCTATTTTCACTAAACATTTTGAGAAGGTCACACTTCCGTCGGGAGAAATGCGTGCAAAATGCAAGCATTGCAATGCTTCTTACAAATTCCAAGCCGGCGGCGGCTATGGGTCGTTGAAACGATATGTAGAAACGAAACACCCGACGGAATATGGGCTTGACCGCTCTCAAACACAATTATCTAGATTTTCTAGCGGTAGTAGTACTGATTCTGGTTTATTTTTATATTCAGATAATAAATTAAGAGAATCATTAGCTAAATTTGTTTCCGTAGAACATTTTTCTTTTAGTTTTGGATCTAAATGCACATTTGAAGATTTTTGTAAAGAATCTCTTAATCCTGCTGCTAAACGTGTACCTAGGACTACACTTATTCGTACAATTAAAAGATTAGTAAAACAAGGAAAAAAGAATTTAATTAAAGAATTTAGTAAATTAAATAATAAAGTTTCTTTATGTTCCGATATTTGGAGTGATCATTGGCAAACTCATTCTTATATGGGTATAACATGTCATTGGATTGATAACTCTTGGATCCTTCAAAAAAGATTATTAGCTTATAGAGTTTTTGATGAATCACATACTGCTCATAACATTGCACAATTATTACACATAGTTTTAGAAGAATATGGATTGACTCACCAAATATTTTCAATATCATTAGACAATGCTAGTTCTAATACCGCTTCAATAGATGAACTAAAATTTATTTGTCAACCTGTCATTGGTGGTTTATTTTTTCATATTCGTTGTGTATGCCATATTTTGAATTTATGTGTTCAAGATGGATTAAAATTTTTACAAAATTATATTCAACCAATTAGAACCGCAATTTCATACTTATGGTTCCATCCATCTATGATGAAACAATGGGGTAGATTTTGTAAAGCTAATGGAATGCGACCAAAAAAATTTTCACGTGATGTTCCAACACGTTGGAATTCAACATATCAATTATTACAAGATTCTTTTCAATATAAAGATTTATTATATTTATTTTTTGCACAAAATAGTAATATTAATATATATTTATTTTCACAACAATAGAATATTTGTAGTAGTATTTGTGAAATTTTAAAAGTTTTTAACGATGCAACTGAACAACTTTCTAGTATTTATTATCCTACTGCTCATTTAATTTTAGTAAATTTTTGTAGTATAGTATTAATATTAAATGAATATATAAATGATGAAGCTTTAACTTTATGTATAATAGCTATGAAAACTAAATGGAAAAAATATTTTTATTTAATTCCTGAAATTTATTTAATTGCATTTGCTTTAGATCCTAGATTTAAATTAGAAGTTTTACAAGAAATGTTAACTTTATATTATGACGCATTAATTCCTATTAAAGATTCTTCCTCTCCGGATCCAGCTAGTATTGTATATAATATTAAAAATTATTTATATGATCTTTATAATCAATATTATGTTAAATATGGAACACAAACTAATATTTCTAAAACACAACAACCTACTACTACTACTAATTTAAAATTTACAAAAGCACAACTTTTATTAAAAGAGCGGACGAAACGTCTACGAGGATCCTCAAGTTCCACACAGGAACTTGAGAATTATTTGACTTCTTTTGATTTTAATGAAGCAGATAGCGAAGACTTCGACATCTTGAAGTGGTGGTCACAGAAGGCTCAAAGCTTTTCCGTTCTCTCCGTGATCGCAAAAGAAATTTTAGCTTCTCCAGTGTCAACTGTTGCTGTGGAGCAGATGTTCAGTGCCGGCGGCAACATATTAGATGAACGACGATCAACTATGTCTACCGACTCATTGGAAGCTCAAGCATTACTTGATGATTGGACCAGAGCCGAGAAGCGAATCCAAGGAATGCAACTTTCAGAAGACGAAGTCGAAGAATTTGATACCGAAGGAACAAATACAACGGGAACGGGAGGAAATGCAAGTGAGTGAGAAAGGGTAAAAATGTAAAAAATGTAAAAGGGTAAAAATATAAAAGAACTACGTGGGCTTTGATTCCCCTACACCCTAAGGGGATACGTAGGCAACTTATATAAGTGCAAGCCCTTTTTTAAAAAAATTTATTTTTTTAATTTATTTTTTAATTTTTTAAATATAATAATCTTGTACCGTAGTGAACCGTGAACCGGCGGTTCCGAACCGTGAACCGTAATTGTCTTTGGCGGTTAAGGTTAAGGGTCGACCTCCCATGAACCGTCGAACCGGCGGTTCCGAACCGTCGAACCGGCGGTTCCGAACCGTCGAACCGGCGGTTCCGAACCGTCGAACCATCGGTTCCGAACCGTGGTCGGGTCTACTGTAGGCTTCAGATAACTTTGTACAAAAATTACATTGGTGCAGTGTTTTAGGTTACTCTAACAGTTTTTTTGAAGCATTCAAATTTTATATGGTCGACACATTGTGAAGATCAAAAAGTCTCCCTTCAGTATTTTCTTGGACATACAAGAATCGTAGCATATTCATAGAATTTTGGTTAATATATTTGAAAATTGATATTCAACTTCGCAAGCTTTTAGATTCTCAATAGGGATAGAAACGGGTCAGGCCAAGCTTTTACCTTAACAGGCCTAGTCTGTATAATAACAAACTGGCCTGAGCCTGGCCTGTGACCTATTATAGGTTTTATTCTCGGCCTAAGCCTGGCCTGTTCAATAGCCTGGCCTGGCCTGCGACCTATTTACAAAGCCTGTAATTTAATTCGGTTATCCAAAATACTTCTAATATATAAAATATAACAATTCAATTCGATTATCCAAAATACTAATTTAACAAATTAGCTAAAGATACTTCTAATATATACAATATGTAAATTATAGCTAAAATAAATTTGTGGTGTATTGGCAAGTAGGTTGGTAGATAAGGTCTTGTTCGGTAGAAGTCCAAGGTTCAAATCTTTGTTTTGACAATATATATAATATAATTTTAACAGACCCAGGTTGGCCTGTCAGGCTTCATAGTTTTTATATTGAGTCTGGGCCTAACCTGATAAGAAAAACAAGCTTTCAAACAGGCTTGAGTATTATTTTATTTTTAAACAGACCAGGCCAGGCCAAATACAGGCCACGCCACAGGCCCCTGACAGACCGCTTGCCCTATTTCCATCCCTAATTTTCAAGTACATCTTTTAGTTATGAATTGTAAACACGAACTATAGTAAGATAAAATAGGGATAAAGAGGGTCTGAAATGATTTAATTTCAGACCCATTTCAGGCCACTGAAATGATTTTGTTTCAGACCCTCGTTAGGCCTAATATTGTTTAATTTTAGACCCATATTAGGTCTAAAAATATTTCATTTCAGACCCACGTTGAGCCTGATATGAAATCATATCAGGCCTATCTTCTCGAAAATAACTAAATATTTTAAATGTTTCAGGTGTACCGGTTGCGATTACCAGACGTGATGTTGTTTAGTTACAGGGTATAGCAGACCGAGGTGTTTCGGTCCCTATTAATTTAACAAAGCATCGGGTGACCTCTATCTTACTTACTTTTCAAAAAAAAAATCTACCAGAACAAGAATTGAGGAGTTACTTAAAGTATTGAATCAGAGGATGATGTTGTATTAGTGTATAAATTCTACATTTTATATATATTTGTTTGTGTCTTATTTTCGTCTAGTACATATAAGACCCCTCTAGGTTTTGTTGATATAATAGATGATCATGAGAATCTTGATAGATTCAACTGGGTTGAAGTCATCCATCAATTTTTGTCTCCATAATTACCTAAGATTGGGGACTTATTTTTATCAACTCAGAGATATCACACCAACACCACCCTCCCTTACCTAAAGGGATTTGCTGACCTTTTGACTGTGAGTATAATTTTGATATTAAATTTTATAATATTTTACTGTTATTTATGTATTTGTATGTAGCAACACTTGGTATATGCATGGTTTTTGGAGTATGTTCCAATTCAAAAATAATACAGTGTTGAAGGACCCCGAATAAATAAGTGGAGGAATATTCCTTCATGTTGGGGCAATCAACCCAAGTATGATCGGGAGGATCATGGTTTTGATGTGTGTGTCAATATGATTAAGTTAGGATTTATTGTTGGTCTAATATGTGTATGTGAGTATGCAGGTTTGCAGATACACTTAGACTTGGTTGGATGTCTTCAGGTGAAGGGTGGCGTGGAGGCAAGCCGTGGGCTTGTGTGCGCATCCGAGGGACCATGGACAAAGCAGGGACGATGAGCCGAGGGAAGCGGACTTCGAGGCGTACGTGAAGGATGACATGGAGGCAAGCCGCGAGCTTGTGTGCGTATCCGAGGGACGAGGGCCAAAGTCGAAGAGGAATTGAAGGCGACAGATCGAGGCTGCTGGAGCAGAGACGATGAGCCAAGTGTTGGTGCAATCTTGGTTAGGTCAGGGTTGACCTAGTTTGACTAGGCTCGGGTGAGCTTAAGTCTGACTAAGCTTGGTAAGCTTGAGTTTGGATGTTTCGATGTTTGATAATGATGTTTGAATGTCTTATGATATTTGAATATCATATGATGTCTAGTGGGACTAGGCACACCTAGTGGGACTAGGTGAAGTCCAGGTGGATCGGGGAGATCGTACGCTGGCATGGGAAAAGACCTAGTGGGACTAGGCACACCTAGTGGGACTAGGTGAAGTCCAGGTGGATCGGGGAGATCGTACGCTGGCATGGGAAAAGACCTAGTGGGACTAGGCACACCTAGTGGGACTAGGTGAAGTCCAGGTGGATCGGGGAGATCGTACGCTGACATGGGAAAAGACCTAGTGGGACTAGGTGAAGTCCAGATAGATCGGGGAGATCGCATGCTGGCAAGGTGGAAGTCTACAGAGAGACTAGACCTAACTCGAGGGTTAGGCGAATCTGGTTAGGAACCAGGTTAAGTCCGAGCTGGGAGCTAGGCAGTAGAAATCCAGGTTGGTCAAAGGGGTTGACCAGACACCTGGTAGGGGATCCTAGGCTTGTGAAAACAAGTTAGGTTGTGTTGGTGCCCCGGTTGGTTTTGATGTGATCAACCAAGTTAGGTTAGGTCCTGTTGGTTTTAATCCCTCTGCTAAGTGTGCAGGAACTTAGGTACGGAGGAAGTCGAGCGTAAGACGCAGCGGACGAGAAGGATTGCGCGGGGAAGTGAGCCGACGGGCTCAGTACAATCTGAGGGACGCGGAAGCTGCGGAAGAGTACACCGGTGGAGCGAGAAGGACGTGCGCGGTGTCCGAGGGACGAGAAGCCGGGAGGAAGGACGCTCGAGGGGCGAAAGGCCGGAGTCGGGTTCGGGTGAGCCTAACTTCGGTTGGCCGGAAATCACCCAGAAGACGAAGAATCAAAAAGACTAGTCCAAGCGCCCAAAAGAAAAAAAACAAGGTTTTGATGCCAAGGAAGGATCGAACCCAAGTCCTCCACCAAATACACAAATCCACTTACCAACTGGGATAAAAGGCGTTGGCAAATATGTATTGGCGATATTGCTACCTAGATTATAACAGCGAGATGGATACAACAATCATCTCGAGCAAGGGGGGAAGATAAAGTTTTAATTAAAATAATTAAAACTTAAAGGATAATATTACATTATCATTTAATCAAATCCAATGGATGCAGTTTAATCCCATCCAAGATCAACCATCCAGATTACATCCATGGATCAACGACCAAGAGAAAAGTGATCAACAATCAACCATCCAGATTTATTCTCTTAGGCTATAAATAGACTTAGAGGTTTGCTTTAGAAATTCAATTCATTGAGTTGTAAACTCTCATTCTTTCTAAGCTTTCTCTGTGCTACAACTGTAAAGGCTTCTCCGCCTTAAGGAGTTTCTGTTTGAGCATCAACTGCCTTGGAAGCAACGACTCTGTTGCAACCAAGTTTATTTCTTTTTAAAAATGAGTGTTAGTGCTTATTTTTCATAAACCGTCTATTCACCCCCCTCTAGCCGGTCGACCCGATCCTACAAGTGGTATCAGAGCGGGTTCGCTTTTGAAGGACTAATCGCCTGAGAAAGCAACAAGACGATGGCCGGCGCACACATTCATCCACCTAAATTCGAAGGGGATTTCACCGTCTGGAAGAAAAAAATGGAGGTATTTTTTCGTACAGATTTTGATATTCTTTTATCAATAAAATATGGTTTTGCAGTTCCTAAAGATGCGAACGGGGATGAAAAAGAAGAAAGCTTGTGGAATAAGAAGGAGCAGTCGGAATCTGTTGCCAATGGTAAGGCCGAGTTCCACCTCCTAACAGTCTTGCCTACTCAAGAGGTAAACCGGATCGGCAACTACCACTCCGCAAAAGAATTATGGGAGAAGTTCCTAGAACTTCATGAGGGTACCTCTGAAGCCAAATCAGCAAGAAAGGATCTCCTCCGGAACCAGCTGATAAACCTGCAAATGAAGGAAGGAGAAACGGTGGCTGAACTTCATGCCAAAATAAAGGAGCTAATCTCCGGACTCACCCAACTCGGCGAATCGGTAAGTAATCGCGACTCCATTCGATACACCCTCAACGCCTTCCCAAGGACCCAAGAGTGGAGCTCAATCGTCGACGCTTATTACATCTCCAAAGATTTAGAGGTAAGTACATTAGATGAAATGTTTTCCATTTTCGAATTACACGAATCTCGGTGGGCAGGATCTAGAAAAACGAAGAATCTGGCCCTAAACACAAGGAGAACGGAGAAGGAGTCAGAATCCTCGACGGACGACGAGACAACGCAAATAGTAAGTTCGTTTAAAAGTTTTTTTAAAGCTAATAACTTTTCGAGAATGCAGAAGAAAAGGCGGTCTCCGAAGAAACGAACTGTCCGATGCTACAACTGCAACGAGGAAGGACACCTAAAAGATCAGTGTCCCAAAATCAAAAACCAGCCAAAGAAAAAGAAGGCATTGAAGGCCACCTGGGACGAGACCTCGTCGGACGAATCAGAAGTTCAAGAGTACGCGGGACTTGCGCTGATGGCAAGTCATCAAGAGGGGAGCAGTGTTGAAGGGGGAGCGACATCAGAAAACGACAACGAATAAGGAACCTCGCTTTTCGAAAGCGATCCGGTAAGTGAGGTTTGTTTTCTTCCTCACGATCAATTGTATGCTGGTGTTAAAGTCTTGCTCAAATCTAATTGCAGATTAGAAAAAGAAAATTCTAAATTAAAAAATAAAAATATTGATCTGAAAAATTTAGTTGAGAAATTAGAATGTGATATTGTCTGTTTGCGACACAAGAAAAATAGTTATCCTGAAAAGTTGAATTGGTATTTTAAAAACCATAAAGTCCAATTTAAAAAGGTGCCAAAGAATTACATTCCATCCAAATTTTTAGTTAATCCTGTCGATAGAAATCTATTTTGGATACCAAAATCAATTTTGAATTAGTTTTCTATTACTGCATAATTTTTCTTGCAAAATTAGAAATAGATTAACACATTTTATGATTAAGTTTCTATTGAAAAATAAAATTTTAACTTTAAAAATAGAAAATTAATTTATTCTACAAGAACCGATTTTTTTGAGATCTACACATAGTCAATTAAACTTGGTAAATTTTCTTTTTCATGAGATTTTTGAATTTTAAAAATATATCTTTGAATTTTTTATTCTGCCACTATATGATTTATTTTTTTTAATATACAAAATAGATTTTAATTTGGAAATTTTTGTAAAAAGCAATAATTTTATCTTCCACCTGTACAAAAATTTTTAAAATTTTCCAATGGACGAATTAATTTCTATAAATTTTTAATTGAAATTTGTATTTTTTAATTTTAAAAAATATTTGGAAATTTTTTATTCAAAAATTAAATTTCGGTGATATGCACTTAATCTATTCACGGCTCAAAAAAAAAATGTTTCACATTTTTCTAAGTTCTAATCATATTTTTTTCCTTTCCCTATTTTTTGTGCCCCATTTTTGCTGTGATCAAAGGGGGAGAGTAGCTTAAGTTTAGGGGGAGGTTGTGGTTATTGATTGCAATATTTTTTTTCTATGCTTAACTGCTTAATTTAGTTCTAGTTTTATTGTTTTTTTTGGTTTACCCTAACTAAACTTGGGTTGATCCACATCAAAAAGGGAGAGATTGTTGGTGCCCCGGTTGGTTTTGATGTGATCAACCAAGTTAGGTTAGGTCCTGTTGGTTTTAATCCCTCTGCTAAGTGTGCAGGAACTTAGGTACGGAGGAAGTCGAGCGTAAGACACAGCAGACGAGAAGGATTGCGCGGGGAAGTGAGCCGACGGGCTCAGTACAATCCGAGGGACGCGGAAGCTGCGGAAGAGTACATCGGTGGAGCGAGAAGGACGTGCGCGGTGCCCGAGGGACGAGAAGCCGGGAGGAAGGACGCTCGAGGGGCGAAAGGCCGGAGTCGGGTTCGGGTGAGCCTAACTTCGGTTGGCCGGAAATCACCCAGAAGACGAAGAATCAAAAAGACTAGTCCAAGTGCCCAAAAGAAAAAAAAACAAGGTTTTGATGCCAAGGAAGGATCGAACCCAAGTCCTCCACCAAATACACAAATCCACTTACCAACTGGGATAAAGGGCATTGGCAAATATGTATTGGCGATATTGCTACCTAGATTATAACAGCGAGATGGATACAACAATCATCTCGAGCAAGGGGGGAAGATAAAGTTTTAATTAAAATAATTAAAACTTAAAGGATAATATTACATTATCCTTTAATCAAATCCAATGGATGCAGTTTAATCCCATCCAAGATCAACCATCCAGATTACATCCATGGATCAACGACCAAGAGAAAAGTGATCAACAATCAACCATCCAGATTTATTCTCTTAGGCTATAAATAGACTTAGAGGTTTGCTTTAGAAATTCAATTCATTGAGTTGTAAACTCTCTTTCTCTCTAAGCTTTCTCTGTGCTACAACTGTAAAGGCTTCTCCGCCTTAAGGAGTTTCTGTTTGAGCATCAACTGCCTTGGAAGCAACGACTCTGTTGCAACCAAGTTTATTTCTTTTTAAAGACGAGTGTTAGTGCTTATTTTTCATAAACCGTCTATTCACCCCCCTCTAGCCGGTCGACCCGATCCTACAGGTTGGACTCAATCGATTGGGTAATCGATTGGGTGAATCGATCAGGTGATCGATTAGGGCAGTTTGCGCGAGAGGACAGAAGGACACTGAATCGATTGGGCAATCGATTCAGGGTATCGGTAATCGATTAGGTAATCGATTACGGCAGTTTGCGCAAGAGAACAGAAGAGTTCTAAATCGATTGGGTAATCGATTCAGGACACTCGTAATCGATTGGCTAATCGATTACGGTTCGAAAACTAGCCGTTGAACGGCTAAATCTGACGTGGTAATCGATCCAGAAACCCTAGGCGTCGGGTATAAGGGTTTTCACGCAGGTTTGAAGCGCAACTCTTCTTCCTTCTTCCACGCCATCTCAAGAGAAGCTTTGGGGCTTGGTGTTGCTGCACTTCCAAAGTTCTAGAGGCGTTCGCAAGCTTGAAGATAGCAAGGAAAGCAAAGCTTGAGTGTATCATTCTAAATCTTGTAAAATTTCATTTTGTATTTGCTTGATTCTTGTTGTATCTTTGTGAAAGCTTGTAAGAGGTTTCTCCACCTCAAGAAGGAGATCTTTCATAGTGTATGAGAGAGTGAGGAGAGTGGATCCTTGGATTAGTCACCCGGCCGGGGTGGATACCAAGTAAAATCCAATGTGTTAGCATTGCTTGAAGTCTTCCGCCGCGACAAATCATTTACAAGCAAATCGGAGCTAATCACCCCCCTCTAGCTCATCTACCGGTCCCAACACCAAGGGACCAAACTTCGAGGCATGCGTGAAGGATGGCATGGAGGCAAGCCAAGGGCTTGCGTGCGCATCTGAGGGACGGGAGCCGAAGATGAAGAGGGCGTGAAGGCAATAGATCGAGACTACTGTTTAAGGAGTCAACCAGGTCGTCAGGGTCCGAGAGTTGAGGGATTATACTCGGGAACTAAGCCGGGAGGGTTCGAGTGCGGAGAGAAATATACTCGGGAAGGGAAACCCTAGGCTTAGGAGTGGATCAGTCGACTGCTCCAATGGCAGTCGACTGGTGTGGCTAGAATTCGAAATGTCAAGTGTGAGAATTCGAATTCAAGAGAGGCCAACCGGCTGCCCCAGGGGCAGTCGACTGATAACGGTCACATTTCAGCCTCGAGCTCTATTTAGGGAGCTCGTTTCAAGCTACTTCTTCTTGGCAAAACTTGCTTGGTTAAAGCTTGTTAGTAGCCTGTATTGCTCAGATCATGTACAAGGTTTGTGGTGAGGTTTCTCCACCCACGAGGAGCTATGAGAGCTAGCCGGAGGTGCTTCGGGAAATAATCCACCAACGGATTAGGGATCGTCCACCTTATGGACTGCCGTGGAGAAGGAGTATCATCTCCGAACCACGTACATCGGTGTGTTGTTCTTATTCGTTAGTTTTTGTTTTATTTAGTATATTCTGCTTGCGCACTAACGATTGTAGGAAGAAAATCGAAGGAAGCTATTCACCCCCTCCCCCTCTAGCTTGACGGTCACGGTCCTAACAAGTGGTATCAGAGCGAAGGTCGCTCATCTACAGACTAATCGCCGAGAGAGCACAAGCTAGAGGAAATGATGATGGTAGACAAGTTGGGTGATGACATCAACATTCCACCTCCTTATGATCATGGTTATTTTGACTAATGGAGGACAAGAATGAAGACTTGGTTTAGAATGGATTAGGAGTGCATGATGATCATAGAAGATCCTTTCGAAATTCCAAGAGATAAGCATGGGAAAAAGTTTCGACCTAGATATTAGACCAAAGAGCAACAACCCCAATCTAGGGCAAATGAGAAGGTAATTGGTATATTAATTAATATTTTGCCTAATAGTGTTTTGAGTAGTGTAGGTGAATATAAAAATGCATATGAGTTATGGAAAAAGATGGGAGAATTTCATGAAAGCCCTACACAAGCTCAAATAGTGGAAGAACCAGAGGAAATGGGTTCAATGGTCCAAGAGGGGAAAAAGGAAAAAGAATTGTCAACCTCATCAAGTGAAATGACACAAGATAGTGAGAGATCATCCACTTCATCAAGGGAAGAAGAAGAGGTCTCAATTTCAAGAATTGAGGGGAAGGAGAGACTCACTTCCACACCGGAGCAAGAAGAAGCTTCAACCTCCACCAAAGTAAAGTCAAAGGACCACATCATATGCTTTGGATGCAACAAGAAGGGGCACTACAAGGATAAGTGTCCACTAGGTATAAAGGAGGTAAACCCTAAACCCGGGTCCATTCATTTAAAATCTAATGTGGGTTGTAGAGAAAAGAAAGAAAAGAAACATATTAGGTGCTACACTTGTGGGGAGCGAGGACATTACCACACCCAATGTCCAAGAAAAGGAGAGCTCAAGAAAATAAAGCATTTGAGAAGATGGGAAAAAGATGAAAATAAGAGGAGATCACATCAAGGGGGAGCTACAAGGGTAAGGGAGGTAATCCCTAACTTTACGTATGCTTCAAATGTTTCTATGAATGCTAAGAATCATGAAAATTATTTGCCTATGCCTAATTTTGGTTTCAAGTATCATGATAAAAATAGAAATACCATTACGTGCCAAAATTCTAAAGAATCCATGTCTCATAATAAATCTAGGGTTTTTAGACCTAAGGACTAAGGCATTAACCCTATGAAAGGGAGACACATGCCTAGAAAAATGGGTAGATCTAGGAATGATCAAAATGATCATGGTGATATTAAGGTTAGAAACCTAGAGAAAGAAAATCAAGTTTTGAGGGCAAAGCTTGATAAATTAGAAAAGAATTTAGATAGACTCATTAGGGGATCCAAAGGATTGAGTATGATAGACCGGGTCTAGGATATCAATCTAGGAAGACAAGTGCTAAGGAAAAGTCATATTCAAGGATGCCCTATGATTATAACAAAGGAAAGGCCAAAAATGGCAAGGAAAAGTCATTTAAAGGGGAAAAGAAGAATTTGACCAAGGATAAGATATATAGAGTTAAGAGAGTTATAGTTGAAGGTCAAGAAGCACCGGAGGAACACCAGTGTGGTCTTACATTTGTAAATAAGGTACCTAAGGAGGTGACTAAGGCTACGATCTCAAGGGGGAGCTCTGGAAGTCAAAATGAGATTCATGGCCAATGGATCTCAGGAGGATTTCTCTTAGGGGATTAGATGGACTATGGAATGTGCCAAAGGGTTTGGAAGACTAGTGTGAGTCTTAATCCTAGGGAATTAGCACATTTAAAGGAGTTTTGTGGAAGAAAAGATGAAAGTAGACTTATATCGTGTGAAAATTATTTTTTAATATGTAGATGTCATATAAATAAGTGTCAGGAATGTATTGTGGCTAAGTATGAGAAGAGGCATCAAGAAGAGATCAAAATTAGAACTTTTAGTTAAGTTTCGATGACATTGTTTAGGTAGTTTTGAATTTTGTGTCAAGCTTGGGATTGGTAATAGATTTATTCCGAACAATATTTTTCCTAAGTAGACATAGGTTTCACAAATCTCTCCACGAAATTTCAAATTTTTTTTGAAGATTTGTGGAATTAATTATGCATTTTTGAAATTGGGACTGGAAAGTTGAAATCAGGGTACCAGTAAACTGGTTCAGAACCAGTCGACTGGCCTAGTGTAAATCAAAAACTGAAAATTCAAAATTACCAGTCGACTGCCCCCAGGGTAGTAGACTGAACTTTCAGTTCAGTTTCACAGTCAACTGCCTACGCAAGGTTTTAAAAGAAAAACAGCCGCGCGGGGGTGGCCGAACCTAGGGTTTTCGGTGCCACCCCCTGCGAGTCTTCATCTCTCCCGACCTCCTCTCTTGATTCAGGTCCTTCCAAGCCCTAAAAATACTTTCCTAGCCTCTTCCTACCTCAGATCTAAACATAGGGTTAGGAAAACCTCTCTTCTAAAGTCACTCTTCATCAATTTTCGTCATGAAACGAGCGGGAAAATGGTAATGACTTGCATGAGTTATTTTTCACGTTTAGTTCATGATTTGGAACTAATTTGCCTTATTTTGCTTGATTTTTCCTTGTTATGGGGTGGTTTTGGTACATGCATTGGTATTTTCACATATTAGAGTTGCACATAAGAGGCAAAAGGGTGAGGGGTCATCTCACCAAGGTCAGGAGGGACCTCGGTTTCACTCCGAGGAGTGTCGGAAAGTTTTTGAGAGCGCGACTTTCATTTTAATGAATTGCCGCTATCTCAACAAATCATATTTCCAGGATATCACCCCCCCCCCCACATCATTGAGATCATTGCATATTTTGGATTAGAACAACTAGACTATTGCCAACATTTTATCAATTTTGACTTGTGTAAGGAGTTCTATACCAACCTTACATCTACCGATACCCAGAACGAGATATATGAGTCAATGGTACAAGAGATTACCATTCCATTCACACCTGACGTGTTATGGTCATTTTTAGGATGTAGAGTTTCAAATAGCCAGTTTACATGTTTCCCCAAAGTTGATGAGCCTTTAACTTTACTGGGTGTCACCATAGATCAGATCCATCGATATTATTTTAACAGGCCTCGATGTACTCAAGACAGTATTTTCGAAGCCAAAAACATGAGCCTGGTTAGTAATGTCTGGTATAAGGTTGTCTTAGACTGCATTCTTCCGATTGTCACTATGGGGCGGTCGAAGATTCGACTTCCCCACTTGGTGATGATGTATGCCCTAGAAAGGAGACTGGACATCGACATAGCCCGCCAAGTATTTGCATCCATTGTTTATTTTTCCCATGATGTCAATAGGAAGCTGTACATGTCGTTCGGGCATGTTTTGACCGAATTCTTTCGGTCTAGAGGGGTTAGAGTCACCGAGGGTCAAGTTCATGAGTTGTCTAAGGACTATGACCAGATAGGGTCTCGACAGCTCTCTCTAGCTGGGATCGAGAAACGTGAGGGGGAGATCATCTGGCGTTGTCGTCCTGATTCTTCGAGCTCAGAGGATGATGAGGAGGCTGCCGCTGGAGGGGTTACGCAGGAGCAGTTCTCCCAGCTACAGTCTGAGGTACACAGGCTGAGGGAGGATTTTCAGACATTCCAGCAGTGCCAGATTGACATGCAGCAGCAACAGGAAGAGATGTACGCGATGATGCAGCAGTGGCATCTGGCGTACTAGGGTCCTCCTCCTCCTCCGGGCGACGACATGTAATGGAGTTTATGTGATGATTTTAGTGTTGAGAGTGTTTGGCTTGAATTTATGTTTTATCTCTTAAACACCTATTTTGGGCGTGTAACATTTTAATACTTCGGGGCTTTGGCCCTTGTGCTACCCTTCTGCTTTATTTTGATTTTTGTATGAAACTTTGGATGTATGCTTTTATATTACTTTATGAAGTTTTTATTTCATGTCTTTGATATTGTTTATATATTGTTTACAATTCATGGTTTGCTATTGAATGGTATGATATTGCTATTATAGGCACAAGGGAAGTTTCATATATATATATATATATATATATATATATATATATATATATATATATATATATATATATATATATATATGTCAAGGGTTTATGGTAAAGAGGGGGAGGTCTTTATCACATGGTATGACTTGGGGGGTCATACAAGAAAGAAAGGGAGATTTGCAAACAATTCTAGGTTTGAAATGGTATAGGATAACCTTGACAAACATATAGAATCAATTAAAGGCTTAAGAGTTGATACAAAATGATATTTTTTGAAAGAATTGGAGTTTGTACCAAAAGTCAAGCATATTTTGTGTTTTTCATGAACCTATATTTTTCGAGGGTAGGTTATATCCTAACAAATATGCTTGCAAAGTTTTATATTTTTCTGAATTTTATGAAATTTTCTAGGGATTTCTGAATTTGGGCTGGAAATTCAGAAATAGACTGTATCAGTCGACTGCCCTTGGGGCAGTAGACTGATGTTTCGGTAAGTTTGCGTAATGAAGGGACCAGTCAACTGATGGTGGATCAGTCGACTGATCTTTTGGGTTTGTAATTTTTGAGGGGTTTTTTAGGAATAGGATGAGTTCTTTTTGACATTAGGGTTAGGATTGCTTGGGGCAATCTTTTTGATGGTGTCAAAGGGGGAGAATTTGTGGTGTTAAGTTAGGTTTGACTTAACTTGGTGTTGTGGAAATTACAAATTATGTGGAGGGTATAGGTTAAGGGGGAGGTTGTCTCTTGTTTTTACTATGCTTTTAATTTTCAATTGCTATTGCTGTTGTTGTTGTTTTACCTAACTTAAACATATTGTCACACATCAAAAAGGGTGAGATTGTTGGGGCAATCGGCCCAAGTATGATATGGAGGATTATGAGTTTTGATGTGTGTGTCAATATGATTAAGTTAGGGTTTGTTGTTGGCCTAATATGTGTATGTGAGTATGCAGGTTTGCAGATACACATACACTTGGTTGGATGTCTTTAGGTGAAGGGTGGCGTGGAGGCAAGCCATGGGCTTGTGTGCGCATCCGAGGGACAATGGACAAAGCAAGGACGATGAGCCGAGGGAAGCGGACTTCGAGTCGTACGTGAAGGATGGCATGGAGGCAAGCCGCGGACTTGTGTGCGTATCCGAGGGACGAGGGCCAAAGTCGAAGAGGGCTTGAAGGCGACAGATCGAGGCTGCTGGAGCAGAGACGATGAGCCGAGGGATGCGGACTTTGAGGCATGCGTAAAGGATGGCATGGAGGCAAGCCAAGGGCTTGCATGCGCATCTGAGGGACATGAGCCAAAGATGAAGAGGGCGTAAAGGCAATAGATCGAGACTGCTATTTGAGGAGTCAACCAGGTCATGAGGGTCCGAATGTTGAGGGATTGTACTCGGGAACTAAGTCGGGAGGGTTCGAGTGCGGAGAGAAATATACTCGGGAAGCTAAACCCTAGGCTTAGGAGTGGACCAGTCGACTGCCCCAAGGGCAGTCGACTGGTGTGGCCAGAATTCGATAGGTCAAGTGTGAGAATTCAAATTCAAGAGTGGCCAGTCAACTGCCCCAGGGGCAGTCGACTGGTAACGTCACATTTCAGCCTCGAGCTCTATTTAGGGAGCTCATTTCAGGCTACTTCTTCTTGGCGAAACTTGTTTGGTCAAAGCTTGTTAGTAGCCTGTATTGCTTAGATCGTGTACAAGGTTTGTGGTGAGGTTTCTTCACCCTCAAGGAGCTACGAGAGCTAGCCGGAGGTACTCCGGGGAATCATCCACCGACGGATTAGGGATCGTCCACCTTACGGATTACCGTGGAGTAGGAACATCATCTCCGAACCACGTACATCGATGTGTCGTTCTTATTCGTTAGTTTTTGTTTTATTTAGTATATTCTGCTTGCACACTAACGATTGTAGGAAGAAAATCGAAGGAAGCTATTCACCCCCCTCTAGCTTGACGGTCACGGTCCTAACACTTCACATATTAGTAAGGTGAGGGCCCTTGTCGACTGACTCTCACATGAAGAGGTAATTATTCTAAACTGTGACCTATGTTAGTTTAATATGGAGTTGTTAACATTTGTGTATTTCTTAATTGACATGTTATAATTAAAATAATTCCTAACCAAAATGAAAAAAAATATTGTTTAAGAACCTTGATATCGGTGATGACATTCCACGCCCAATGGAGACATCATAAGGAGATGACACAGAAGTTGTAAGGCAAAGTAGTAAGGAATGTGGTGACTGCGTTCTTAAAGACAATCAAATCAAGAAGCTATCAGCGAAGAACATGTGTTTGAATGAAAGGGTTAAAGAATTACATGCAATAATTGAAAATAAGGGCATGGATGCTCAATCAAGCAATCCTATAGTCGACCATCTTTCTGAACCAGTAGTTTATATAACAAGGAGAAGGAAATGACGTAATCGAAGTCGGTATAATTACAGGGATACGACAATTAACAATCCATTATGACACCAACTATTACCTAAGGGGAAGTAGAGCAAGAAATAAATATCAAATGTAAAAGGTAAAAAAAAACCTGTTTTTATGGACAAGGGAAAAAGAAAAATTAATAGAGATAATATGGATGAAGAAAGAGAAATCATCACTGTAATGAAAGTCATGTATGAAAAGTCATAGAGGAGGAAACAAATAGGATCACCGAACTCTACAAAATGAGGAAATAAGTCATTGCCGTATGTGATTTACTTGCATGTAAAATAGGTAAATTAAGTTGATTTTGGTCATTAATTATTTTTTTATATTTATGGACGTAGTTTGTGAAGAAACATTTTATGACCTCAAAGAAGAAAAATCAAGATGAAAATGTGCCTACTTGCTAAATAAATTAGAGAATCTAAAGTAAGCTACGACACATAGTTTATTTAATATATCTTTTTCTTTAAAATATTATCTTATCGATTAACTTTATAGGTTTACAACTCAATTAATTTGGGAGGATGCACCCTTTGGTTTGAATATGAATTCATTCTTATCTGATCTGAATGGAGAGCTTTTTACAAACGGTGAGGTAATTAATGCCTACTGTAAAATTCTATTTAAGGGAGCATTCGCATATGGTAGGTCATACAATAAATCAATATATTGTTAAACCTTCTTCACAGTAAGAGATCTAAATGAATTTAGAATAAATATTGTAGTAGAAATAATTTTATAACTTGGCTATTAATAATTTTGTCTGTGCATATTTTTAGTTATCAATAAGATCCTCAAGAAAGTTTGACCTGCAATAAGTGATGAAGACAAATATGATAGATAAAGGTTTTGGATATATTTTAATACCTTTGTTCAATAATAATGCACACATTCACTTGTCATCGGTGAATACAAAATCAATAACTTTCGATAATTTAAATTCTCTTGCTAGTGGCCGTAAATATAAATATGAATTGGACTCAATGGTGAGCAACCATGATTCATTTCTATGTTAATCATTTAGTATAAAATCTCGTTGATAGTGAATTTTAAATTCATGGTCATACATACGGGTAAAATATCTAAAAACAATATTCTAGTGAGCAACTTGGGGCTATTCATCTATATCTATAAAGTCATTATCCCTTGGACCAATGGGGTTCTGATAGAGTAAATTATCCCCAACAAGAACTTAAGTAAGTAAATTAGGATGAGTTTCAATTGAAAAGTATTTTATTAAAAATATGGAAATTAAAATTGCGGATGTTATTTACAGCGTGGGCTGTGCCTTTTTTTTGTGATTCAATACATTTGATGTCTCGTATACAATGAGAATATAGATTTCAAATAAGGAGACATGACAAAAATAAGATTTGATATAACACTTTTATTTCTGAGGGACATATTCTATAAAACATAGGATTAATTATCCATTGTATTGTTAAAAACATCCTATGGTATTGTAAAAAAACAATTATGGATAGTTTTATCATATTTATATAATTGTATGTTAAGAAAATAATTGTGTGCTATTTATTCAACTCCAGTTGTTGCATTGTTTTGTGCCAACTAACATGGTATGAGAACTTCATTGATATTCATTAGAACTAAGTTTGGACACCACAAATATCATCTCCTAGCTCAACCCTAACTAGTGATATCGAGTATTGAGAAATCCAAATATCCTAGGTCCATCAGTGGGTTTCCACCGAAACCCACTGATGGACCTACAAAAGTCCTATTACAACAATTCAAATACTATGAGTTGTGGTCTGCAAGGAATTGAATTTTGCTTTGCATTATGTATTTAGGGGCTTTCCAGATGTTGTCCGATACTACGATACATTTAAACTTGTTTCAAGTTTAAACAAATGTAAGCATGTATTGATCATACCTGAGTATTTCAATAAAAACAAATATTTTGTTAGAAGATGTAGAATTATATAAAATATTATCCTATAATTAATTAATAAATCATGATTAAATAATATAAAAAAAAATTATTAAATCAGAAAAAATATAAGTCCATGTAGGGCCTGAAATCCTCTAATTTCAGGCCCAACGTGGGCCTGAAATTTCAGTATATCAGGCCCTTTGCTAACCAAAATCATAATATTCTTTTTTCAAATTATAAATAAATATGTATTCTATAAAAATATAGATAAAAATTAAGCAAATGTATAAAGATATAAAGAACAATATGAAGATATAAATATAAAATATGTAAACTATAAATAAATAATAAGAGGTTATAGATGTTAAATATAAGAAATAAAAATAAAAGATATTAAAATAAAATTATAAATGTGAAAAAAATAAGACAGATAATAAGATAAGAAAATTAAGATATAAAGAAAGAAATATAAAATATAAGTTTGGACACAAAAAACCTATAATTGAAATTAAAATATAAAGAAAACACGACTATAAAGAAAAAAAATATAAAATATAAATAAATAGATTCAATTTATAGATTAAAAATATAAGAAATAAATATAATTCAAATAAAAATAAATTATAAATTTAAAAAATAATTAAGATAATAATAAAATATAAAGATAAGCAAAATAAAGAGATAAAGATGAGAGATAAAAACAAGCCAATCGCTTTCAACTGATGTTGCATTGTTCTGTGCTAATTAATACGGTATGAAAACTTCATTGATATTTCAGGCTTGTGCTTCCAAGAAGAGGGGGTGTATCTCAAATCAACTGTTCTTTTACTGCTGTCGGTTGAACATAATTAATAAAATTTTTGAAATGACAAAGACTACTTTTCTAGTTCATTCTTTTACTTCGTCCTCTATTGACATAACTTGTATAATCGCAAACAATTTTGTTTTTTTTCTAGACTCAATGGTCTTTTTTTTTTTACTTCTAGCAGCAGCTTGCTGTGACGATGATTTTTTCGGAGCGTCTTGCTTTGATGACGATTTGTTTGGAGCCATCCCGAACTTAGCAACCATAAAACAACAATCACACAAAAAAACACATAGAATCTGTAGATAAAGAGCATACTCAGATTCGGTTAGTCACTAAAGACTATGACTAACCCTAGGTAAAAAACCATAAGTGAAATCAAAAACTAAATACAAAGGTATGTACAATCCCACTAATCCGATGACGAGGATGCTAACCACACGACTCCAATGGAGGAAAATATGATACCTTCAATTGCGAAGAAAATAGGAGAAAGAAGACGGTTGCTAACCACAAGGCTCTAAAGGACACTATACACCTGGCTTAATGGTGGGCCTGATCTCCCCAAATTTCAGGCCCTACGGCGGCCTGATTATTTAACTTTTGTCATTTTTAATTATCTTTATTTTCACAAATTATATTTAACTTTTAAATTTTTTATAAAGCTAAATATCTTTATCTCTTTTATTATATATTTCATACCTATCTTTATATCTTATTATCTATCTTAGTTTTTTTCACATTTATATTTTATTAACATCTATTAAAAATATTTGTCATAGTGTAAATCTATATTTTTATTTTATTTTTAGTTATATGTTATATATTATATCTATTATTTTTATTTTTATTTATTATGTAATTCTAATTTATACTATACTTTATTTTTCTTTATCTTAATTTTCTTATCTTTATATCTTATTATTTATCTTAGTTTGTTTTTCACATTTATATTTTATTTTAATATCTATTATTTTTATTTGTTATATTTTAAATCTATATTTTAATATATTTTTATTTATATCTTATTTCTTATATCTAGAATTTGGAAAAAGAATATTCAGATTTTGGTTAGCAGAAGGTCTGATATACTGGGATTTCAGGTCCAACGTAGGCTCATCTTTTTTTCAATTTAAAAATATTTTTTATAATATTTAATCAAGATTTATTAATTATTTGTAGGATAATATTTTATATAATTCTACGTCTTCTGACAAAATATTTTTTTATTGAAATAGACAAGTATGATCAATACAGGTTTACATTTGTTCAAACTTGAAACAAGTTTAAATGTATCGTAGTATCGGACAACTACTAGAAAACCCTTAAATACACAATGCATAGCAAAATTCAATTCCTTGCAGACCATCAACGCATAATATTTGAATTTGTTACAATAGGACTTTTGTAGGTCCATCAGTGGGTTTCGGTAGAAACCCACTGATAGACCTAGGATATTTGAATTTCTCAATATTCGATATCACTAGTAAGGGTTGAGATAGGAGATGATATTTGTGGTGTTCAAACTTAGTTCTAATGAATATCAATGAAATTCTCATACCGTATCAGTTGACATAGAATAATTCAGCATCGGTTGGAAGCAGTTGACTTGTTTTTATCTCTTATCTTTATCTCTTTATTTTGTTTATTTTTATATTTTATTATATATCTTAATTATTTTTACATTTATAATTTATTTTTATTTGAATTATATTTATTTTTATTTTTTAATCTATAAAATCTATTTATTTATTTATATTTAATATTTCTTTCTCTATAATCATGTTTTTTATATCTTAATTTCAATTATAGATTTTTTGGTGTCCAAACTTATATTTTATATTTCTTTCTTTATATCTAATTTTATTATCTTTATATCTTATTATCTATCTTAGTTTTTTATCACATTTATACTTTATTTTAATATCTATCATTTTTATTTTTTATATTTAACATCTATAACATCTAATTATTTATTTATAGCTTATATATTTTATATTTATATCTTCATGTTTTTTCTTTATATCTTTATATATTTGTTTAATCTTTATCTATATTTTTATAGTATACATATTTATTTATAATTTGAAAAAAAAAATATTTCGATTTTGGTTAGCGGAGGGCCTGATATATTGGGATTTTAGGCACACGTTGGGCCTGAAATATGATAACTTCAGGCCCAACATGGACTGATATTTTTTCTATTTTAAAAATATTTTTAATAATTTATAGGATAATTTTTTATATAATTCTACATCTTTCGACAATTTTTTTTATGAAATACTAAGGTATGATCAATACAGACTTACATTTGTTTAAACTATAAACAAACTTAAATGTATCGTAGTATTCGAAAATATCTAGAAAGTCCCAAAATACACAATGTGTAGTACAATTCGATTCCTTGCAACACCATCATCTCATAATTATTTATTTTACTTTCTATTCTATATTTTTCTTATAATTTTAATCATTAAACTCTAATTATTTATTTATAGTTTATATTTCTTCCTTTATATTTATTCTTTATGTATTTGCATATTTGTATATCTTTATCTTTATTTATTCTCAAAATTTATATTAATCTTTTGACAAAAAATATTTGTATATTCTGGACTGATCTATGATCGTATTTGGCTTACATTGAATTAAACAAGCTGAAATGTATCATATATCATACTATTGGAATACATCTGAAAGTGACAACATTAACCGCAACTAGTTTTTTTTACAATACTATCACTGTACTAGATACAAAATATATAGATCCACTACTCTTGCTTACAAAATATATACTTTAAGCAGAATATTCCTGCATACATATACCAGTAACTCAAGAACCTGGGGCTGGTGGTATTCTATAAGTCTTTCGATTATGACCAAGTTGTTTGCAGTGGCTGCATTTGAGTTTTACCTTCCCGTTGTGTCTCGACTCAATTCCTGCCTTCTATCGCCTACAGGGCTGCAAAGGCTATGGGGACATAGAACTATAATATTGTTTACGCCACTAGGCTAAAACTCCTTATTTCGACGAGGGTAAATATGATCCATGTACATGACATTCCAATTTTGTGAATAAAAATAATGCTTATAATATGGGAGTGTATCCATGTTCCGGTGAATGATGACAATAATAACATATGAGCAAGGGAGTCTTGAATTTTGAAACTCCCCACATTGACAATATTTTTTTTTCAAATCAACAATGTATGAAGTGTCCCATGTCTCTACTTCCATTTCTGATTAAGAGTACGGATGAACCTTATATACTCTAGCTTTCTCTCTCCTTGAATCTATTTCTTTTGTAGCATGAGGTGTCAAAATAACATACCATTTTGAGACTTCCTCTCTACAGTTAAAGAACCATTGAGCTACCTTTCTTCTTGTATTATCAATTAACATGTTTATGGGAAGTTCACATGCATTCTTGAACAAAGCATTTAATCTCTCTACACAATTAATAGTTAACATTCTGTATCTTCTCTCAATAAAGTGTGCATTAGCCCATCTTTTAGGGTTAATATTTTGAAGCCACTTATGGGCATCTAGATGTATTTTAAGCATTGACTGCATTATGTCATCATATTGGAGTGTTGTGTTTGCTCGTGCAGCTGCCCAAAACAAACCTAAAGCTGCTCTACTTCCAATATCCATTACCATATTACAAGACATGTGGTGGCAACAAAAAGCATGATGGGCGTTTGTGTAGACTTTCCTAACTGCTGATATAATGTCACGATGTCTATCTGATACAATAGTCATTGACTGTTCATCGACAGCAAAGAACCTCTTTGTATGCTCCAAAATCACTCCCATGCAGACCCACATTCAACTTCAGCGATTCCAAAGGCAACTAAAAGAACATTTTCATTACCATTGATCGTTGTCGCGATCAACAATACACCCAGATACTTCTCTCTTAGATGTGTGACATCAATTTTGATAAGTTTACGTAAATAAAACCTGAACACCCTTCGATAAGCACAAAACCCCAAAAATACCACTGGAACTCATTGTTACCATTCAAATATAGTGTCACATAAGTTTCAGGATCCCTAGCTCTTAACTCACGCAAATATTGTGGAAGTTTTATATATGCCTCATCATAAACTCCGACGACATTTTTCAACGCTTTCTCCCTGGCTATGTATACTTTTCTGTATGATATGACCATTCCAAACCTAGCTTTTATATCTGATATAATCATACTTGATTTGTATTGTTCATTATGAAGAAATTGCTCTTCAACAAAAGACACTACAAATGACGAAGAGCATGCATGATGATCAACACTTTCCCTAACAGTTCCACATTGATGTTCCTTTATATATTTTATAACAGTGAACTCTACTTCCCTCGAACAACTACTCTCCATGTATATGGTTGGTTGAAGCACACTGCTTTAACTCTATTTTTTCGGACGTCAACTGGGTTATATCTCATATGTTTAACCATGACATGTTTTCACAAGTGCATTCTTGAATTCTTGTCTAGATGGAAAAATTTGTCTCACAAAAAAATCATGCTCATGTCTTGCCTCTGCCTCTCCAATTGACTCTGCTAGCAATCGAGAATTCAAAATATAAGGATCATCAGCTATTGAAAACTCCTCCTCTAAATCACTGTACTGATCTGGTTGAAATTCATCTTGCTCAATTTGCATATCATCAGCTTGGAATTCTAGTACACTTGTAATGAGTTGTAATTCATCTATATTTCGGATTTCATGATCTTCCTCCTCACTCCAGGTTGGCTCAAAGTATTCGGCAAGTCTTGTAAAAGAATTCACACACTTATCTTCTAGATTACTTGCTTCTTCGTTTAGATTAAATGTCAAATTTCTTGTAATTTTATTACCACTATACTCGCAAGATAATAGAATATTATTACTGGATATTTCTGCTCCATTCCGCATGACAGCATTATCATCAAGCATATTCCATATCTCTGAGAGAATTTCGTCAACAATATTATCATCCCTAAAAAATAAATTACAATTAAATTTGACAAACTTTCAAATTCATAATCAAATTTTTCAATAATTCAAAAAACAAACAAGCATCGATACAGATCCAATATCAGGCCCTCTTTGGGGCCTGATATAATATGATATCAGGCCCACGATGGGCCTCATATAAGATGATATCAAGCCCTCCTCGGGCCTGATATCATACCATATTAGGCTCGAGGAGTGCTTGATATCCTCCGATATTAAGCCCTCCTCGAGCCTAATATGGTATGATATCAGACCCGAGGTTGTATTTAAACATGAATTTATCGTAAGGTTAAATAAATTCTGAGAATCCTATTTATGTAATGCATAACACCGTTAGAGTCCTTCTCCAAATTAAAAGTTAATACGAAAAGTTGATCATGTACAAAACTAGGTCTGATACCATATCAGAACAGAACATGGTCTAGTTGAAATAAACTCTATAAGAACCCTTATATTATTTCTTTTCACCATATACACAAATTTTAAGTAGCCAAATCATACGTACATTACTAAATATTTTTCTTCCTTCTTCCAAACACACTATTGCTTGAAGTTTCTCCTTCAACACCTATCTTCCTCTACGATTCTTCGAGGTCACCTCTAGAACACACTCCCATTTTCAACTTCCTCTTTTAAAATTGCAACAAAATACAATAAATGATTCATGATAAATCGAGTTGTATAAGGCAGAAAGAGATATATATAATGAGAAAAAAGAGAATACCTGGAACATCCAAACCATACTTTCTTATTTTAAAATTAAAACTTTGAAAAAGTAATTCGGATGTCTCAAAAAGTAAACTAAGAAAGGAAATTGTTGACGAGAGAGGTATAAGAGGAAAAAAATAATTTTTGATAAAATACCGTAAAATTAGAGCATTCTAATGCTTTATTAGAATAAACAAATAATCACTAACCTCGTAAATATGCCTGTGAAATATAGTACAAGCATTGTATTAGTAAAAGCCAAATGGAGGAGGGTTTTATTTTTATTTATTTTTGGTACGAAAGCTTATTAAAATGGATATGATTAGGAATTCATCCTAATAACAGTGAAGAAAATCTTATCCTCGTCTCAAGTCAGTAGCTCTGTTTTGTTTTGTTTCGTTTCATGATAAAAAAGGACAAAAAGCGTTGAAGATTCAAGAAGAGGTTTAAAGGGAGAGAATAGATTCCAAGACAAGCAAATAGCTACAATCACACAGAGAACAAGAGGTGCCTATTATTATATCATCCAACTTAGTATATGACCTAGGCGCACAGGATAAGTAATGCGGGTATCTGACTTGGTAAAGTAACGTCATTGCCTGGCAATCTTTAATCAGTCCTGCGCAAGAGCATAAACTACTACGGTTCTACTTGGTGCATAGACCGAGAAGGAACAAGGCCTGTTGTCATGTGTTCCTGCCTGCATATTCACAATGATAAGGTCATTTCAGAGACACTAAAATCTGGAAGATATCCAATAAGCCAAGTCTTACCTTAGAGAAGTGTTCGGCCGTGTGATCAATTCGGTTGAATCCCCCAAACAGTTTATCATCAGAATCCAAAACTACCTGAAAAGAGTGTATACCAATACCCATGTGACATTAAATTAACGCAAGAGCATTTGCACCAGTCTCTATATGTTTGTGCAAATTAGGACAGATTGAAAAGATAATTGCTAAACTCTTGAGGATTTAAACTCATATTATAAAGTGAATTTATTTGAGTTGCTCAGCAGTTTGAATGCCATTCATATGTTAAATAAGTTAACAGCTGGTCCCCTAAATTTACCTTGAATTTTCCAGAATTTAAGCAACCAA
>JAGFNQ010002272.1:328041-348901 GCA_024364735.1 Boesenbergia rotunda
CCCCCCCCCCCCCCCCGCTGACAGTTGAGCTTGGATGTCCGTTGCCTTTCCTTGTGATCTGTGTACTTGACTGTTTGATTTGTGTCTTTCGGGCTGTATGCCCTATGACTTGTCAGTTGTGGCCTTGAGCCGCACGTATTTTGACTTTGATGCATGTGTCTTGCATCTTGTTATGCCTTGACTTCTCTGACTTGATCTCACATGTTTATCCTACTTTAGTATGTTTATTGTTGATGCTATGCTGTTTACATGAGTATTATCTGCATGTTTGCTACATTGCCATGCTTATGCTTATGATGCCATGTTCATATGATGCATGTGAATGTTATATCTTGATCTATCTTTTCACATGATGTCGTATGTGTTCCAAAATTACATTCAATCGTTATGGTTTGGGGATACCCCTAGGATTGAGGGGGAGTATGGTTAAACTTAACAACCCCTCTAGAACCTTTTCGGTGTTCGACAAAGGGGGAGAGTGTTGGTTGGTTAAGTTTAGGATGATTATGGTATAGGGGGAGGATCTTGATTCCCCTATGATTCTGAACGTTGAGAAATTGATTGAGAATCCCTAAACTTAAAATCGGATTGTCAAACAACAAAAAGAGGGAAATTATTGATGCAGTCTGACCCTGATTGTTGTTTTGGTGTTGACACCGATTTCAGTTTAGGTTGATGACTATGATTAAGTCCTGATCGGGGATCAGGCAGGGTATGGGAAATCCTAGCTTGGAGGGCTAGGTATTGGAAAATCCTAACCTGGAGGGTTAGGTGTGGAAAATCCTAGCTTGGACGGCTAGGTGTTGAAAAGTCCTAATTCGGAAGAGGTGGGTAAAAACTCCTAGCTTGGAGGGCTAGGTGAAAAGTCCTAACTTGGAGGGTTAGGTGAAAATTCCTATCTTGGAGAGTTAGGTGAAAAAGTCCTAGCTTGGAGGGTCAGGTCCTAGCTTGGAGGGCTAGGTTTGGAAAAGTCCTAATCCGGAAGAGTTGGGTGAAAAGTCCTAGCTTGGAGGGCTAGGTGAAAAGTCCTAACTTGGAGGGCTAGGTGAAAAGTCCCAACTTGGAGGGTTAGGTGAAAAATCCTTAGCTTGGAGGGCTAAGGTGGATGAAACTCTAGCTTGGAGGGCTAAGTTGGAGCCCCTGGATTGGTCTGGTGACCGATCAGGGAGTTGGCACGGTGCTCCTTCGTGGATCGGTCTGGTGACCAATCCAGCGATGACTGATCGGTCTGGTGACCGATCAGGGAGTATGCGTTTCACCCATTGCTTGGCTCCTGATCGGTCTGGTGACTGATCAGGGAGCAAACAGTGAGGTAGAGTTCCCTTGCTGAACTGCTCCTGATCGGTCTGGTGACCGATCAGGATCACTGTGCAGATCGTTCTGGGGAACGATCCAGTGTCGCGAGTTCCTGTCTATGATCGATCAGGACGGAGCCTGATCTGTCTGGTCATGACCTGATCGGTCTGGTGACCGATCAGGAGGCTCCCTGATCGGTCCGGTGACCGATCAGGAGGTTTGGACTGCGAAGCTCAGAAATCACCCGATAAAGGGGTGGATCGGTCTGGTGATCGATCCACAACCTGGGATCGGTCTGGTGATCGATCCAGGAGAGTCCCAAAGAAATCGTGATTTCTAATTGAGCGTTGGTGATCGATCAGGACGGAGCCTGATCGGTCTGGACCCAGCCTGATCGATCTGGACCCAGCCTGATCGGTCTGGTGACCGATCAGGAGGCTCTCTGATCGGTCCGATGACCGATCACTTTAATTCAAAATGCACTGTCAGACACTCTGATCGCGTCTGAACGTATCCGATTCCCTGCGCTTAACATATGATACATGATTTCCTGGTTGATATGCTGAGCTATCATTCTGATTAAGCTGCAGGTGACAGGGGAAGATTCAAACACTCAAGGAGAGTTAATGGAGACCTTTCCTTAGAGCAGGTTTGTCTGTTTTTCCATCTCAGGTTGCAACGGGCATAGGCGCTGGCTGGAGCTGCTGTCTGGGACTGGTCTAAGGGAGGCTCAGGGAGTCCAGAGGAGCTCAGGGGTAGTTGGTGGTTGAAGGTGAGCAGCTGGAGGCTGCAGGGAGATGGTGTCACCTGATGCTTAGTGGAGGAACAAAAGGAGCGGAGAAGAGTTGGCTAAAGAGAGACTTTTGTCGATAGCGTTCTGCTGCTTGAGCTCTTGTTGCGACGTTGTGTTCTCCACAACTTGCTTGCGTGTTTTGAAGTTCCATCACTTTGAGCAAGCTACTGCAATATTGAAGCAACCATCCCTTGCTTGAGCACTTGGAGGAAGGAACAAGGAGCTTCGAGTCCAACTGCGAGAAGACACGGGGAAAGGGTTCTTGCGTGAGATCGTCACTGGGTGGAGCTCAGGAGGAAGCTTGCTGTGTTCTTGTCTTTGCTAGTTCTAAGTAAGATCTTTCTTGCGTTTCATTGTGCTTAAACCTATAACTGTGATTGAAATGCTGTGGAGAGGTTTCTCCACCGAGAAGGAGGTTGTTTTCTATCTGGTGCTAACCGGGGCTTGATCTGCCGACGATCAAGGGATCGCCCACCTTAAGGGCACGCCAAGGAGTAGGGGCAAGTTATCCCCGAACCTTGTAAACCCTCCTTGTTAACGATCTTGCTAGTTGGTTTCATCTGTTTTTGTTTCCTGCATTTCTGCACTTTGTTTCTATTGTTTCTGCTGCCGTGCTACTAACCGTGAAGTGCAGAGAAACCCTTAAGCGACCTAAAGCGAAAGAAGTTCGTGTCTGGCTATATTCACCCCCCCCCCTCTCTAGCCATCCGGGTTCCAACAATGGAATGGTTAGATCATGATTCTACGTATGCGATTAATATGCTAAGTTACAATGTCACCATGTTCATGAATGATAGTTAAGGTATATATACATGATTCAAGTATTAGTTGCATGGTTAAACGCATGTGTAATAAGTTTAAAGAAAAAAATTATTCCGCTGCATTAAGATGTTTATATGCCTATGTATGTTAACGTAACGCCGCCCTCTCACCACACTGTAAGGTGTGGGAAAAAGGCGGGCGTTACACTATTATTCCTTAGCCCCTGTATATCATTATATATATGTGAGCTATGAAGGATCATCTAGGCGTGCTAGAGGGGGGGTGGGGTGAATAGTACTTTTTCGGATTGGATATCTACAAATTCATTAGCGCAGCGGAAATAATATGCAAATGAAAATAATTACAATGCTAACAATGATCGTTTACTTGGTATCCACCCAGATGGGTGACTAATCCAAGGATCCACGCCGCAAGCACCACTTTCACTATCGAAAACTCTTCTTCAGGTGGAGAAACCTTTATAGTCGATCTTCATCTCTACAGAATGAAGAAATATGAGAGAGGAAGTATGAAACACTCTTCAGACGAGCAGCACTTCGACACTGTACGGAACCGTACCGCCCACGTGCAAAAAGGTGCTCCTTTTATAGAAGAACAAGAAAAACTCACAGTCTGTCCAGCCCCGCACCAGTCGATTGCCCCTGGGGCAGTCAACTGGCCTAGTATTAATTGCTAGCCAACGAATAGTTTTCGGGGTATACCAGTCGACTGTCCCAGGGACAGTCGACTGGTCCGAGGCCGAAAACTCTCTATGAGTTTTGACAGTCGACTGCCCTGCCTCTCAGCCTAGTTCCAGCAACTCCGAACCTTCTCCTTCATGTGTGCCTTCAGGTCTGCTCCCTTGGCTTGCCCCTTGAAGTCCTCTTCCTCTGGATATCGTCCCTCGGATGCGCACGCAAGCCTTCCCTTGGCTTGCCTCCATGCCACCCTTCACGTGTGCCCTTGAAGTCCACTTCTCGGCTTGCCCTTGGAGCTCTCGTCCCTCGGCTCTCGTCCCTCTGATATGTCCACCATGTGTGATTCTCCAAGTCCTGCAAACACAATCACACACATTAAACACAACATAACACTCTAACCTTAAACATATTCACCCACACACATCAAAACCATGATCTTTCAATCATTTAAGGGTCGATTGCCTCAACAATCTCCCCCTTTTTGATCTGTGGCAATATGTTTAAGTTTAGAGATAAAAACAACCACAATAATAAGAACAAGAGATAGCAATTGAAAAAGCATAAGACATAGTAACCCTAAGAGGTAACCTCTCCCTTAACCATGTCTTCTCCCCATTTTCAATTCTAATCATAATCCAAGTTAAGTTTTCACATAACACTAAACATCATTAAAAATGTAAGACATATTAAAGCCTAAGAGGTGACCTCCCCCTTAATCCATGTCTTCTCCCCATTTTTAATCATTCAAGGTTTAAGTGAGTAATAAAACCTTAAACCATCAATTCTAAGTTAAAATTCTAACTTAAACCACCCATTCTCCCCCTTTGACACCATCAAAAGGATTGCCTCAAGCAACCCAACCCTATGGCATCAAATGAAAGAATAATAGATTTCTGAAATTTCTCACAGTAGCTGAAAACAGACGTGTCAGTCGACTGCCTATGGGGCAGTCGACTGATACGCTATCAGTTTCACTTTTCAGGTTTTCTGCCGAATTTTAGAAACCACTAGAAAAATCATAAAAATTCCAAAAATTGTAAAATTTTGCAGACATGTTTGAAATGATATACTTTATCTAGGAAAAATATTAGTCCATATAAAATTTTAAACATGCATGACTTTTGATAAAAATCTAAAATCTTTGAAAACCACTACATTTTGTATCAATCTTACAAACTAATTTTGCAATCATGTGACTTTAAAAAGCATGACAAATCATATAACACATAAAATGGTTTTCAAAGGTTTAAAATGTCCAACTATGATCTTTGAGCAAAGTGTCCATTAATTAAACACTTACCTTCCTGATAGTTGGTCTAATTTTCATATTTTGATACTTATAATGGTTCAACAATGTGCCACAAGCACAAGTGAGCCAAATGTATCACCCTAATGGATCAAGCACCCTTTTTCAAGTTTAAAATCTCAAAGTTCATCCTACACTTCTACAAAACACATTCCAAGGCCTCTTCTTAAGGATGTAAACTCCGATTCGGGAAGAGCCTTGGTAAAGATGTCGGCTAGGTTAGACTTTGATTCAACATAGTGTAGTTCTATATCTCCCCTTGCCACATGGTCTCTAATGAAGTGATGTTTCACTTCAATGTGTTTTGTCCTAGAATGGTGAACCGAATTTTTGGTCAACTTGATTGTACTTACATTATCACACAAGACTTTGACCTTGGTGTAATGTAACTCATAATCCTCTAAGGTGTGCATGATCCAAAGGAGTTGGGAACACACCCACCCATTGCCACATTTCTGCCTCCGTTGTTGATAGGGCAACGCATGGTTGTTTCCTACTACTCCAACTAACTAAAGAAGACCCAAGGAATTGACACCCTTCACTAGTACTCTTCCTATCTAGCTTACAACCCGTATAATCAGAGTCGGTGTATCCAATTAGATCAACACTAGGGGTTCTAGGATACCAAAGTCGACATTGAGGGTACCTTTGACATACCTTAGGATCCTCTTGACTACAACTAAATGGGACTCTTTGGCACAAGATTGGTACCTTGCACACATACCTACCAAAAAAAGTATATCGGGTCTACTAGCGATTAGGTCAAGGAGGCTACCCATCATGCTCCTATTTTACTTAGAGTCTACCATTTTCCCTTCAAGGTCACTATCCATTTTCACATTGGTTCCTATGAGTGCGGATGCTACCTTAGCATTTTCTAAACCAAATTTCTTTAACATTTCTTTAGCATATTTGGTTTGGAATACATGTGTTCCTTCATTAGTTTGCTTAACTTGAAGGCCTAAAAAGAAGGTTAGTTCTCCTACAAGACTCATCTCAAATTCATCTTCCATACACTTGAAGAATTCTTGTAGGAAGTCATTATTTGTTGACCCAAAAATGATATCGTCTACATAGACTTAGGCAACAAATATGTCCTTGTCCTTAGATTTTAGAAACAAAGTAGGATCAATTGTTCCTCTCCTAAACCCCTTAGATACTAGAAATGAAGAAAGCCTTTCATACCAAGCCCGGGGAGCTTTTTCCATCCATATAAGGCTTTTCTTAATTTGTAAACGTGCCTTGGATAGTTAGGGTCCTTAAACCCGGGGTTGTTCTACATAGACCTCTTCCTTAATGATCCCATTAAGGAATGCCGACTTCACATCCATTTGGTGGAGTGTGAAACCCATGTGAGCGGCATAGGCTAGTAGAATTCTAATAGATTCAAACCTAGCTACGGGGGCATAAGTCTCATCATAATCTAATCCCTCAACTTGGTTAAATCCCCTAGCTACCAATCTAGCCTTGTTCCTAGTGATTTTGCCTTGGTCATCTAGTTTGTTCCTAAAGACCCATCTTGTGGTTACAATGGTGCAATCATTGGGCCTAGGAACTAACTCCCAAACTTCACTCCTCTCAAATTGATTTAGCTCTTCTTGCATGGCTAAGACCCAATCAACATCTCCCAATGCTTCATCAATGGACTTGGGTTCTAATTGAGAGATTAGAGCTATTTGACTAGTTTGATCCCTAAAATAGGACCTAGTCCTTACTCCCTGAGTGATATCACCCACTATTTGGTCAAGAGGGTGATCATGGTGATGTCTCAATGGACTAGAAGTTGTGGGTTCATTTACTCCTTCTTCCTCATCCTCTAGGGTACTTCTAGCTCCCCCTTGATCATTCCCCTCCAAATGTAGGTCTTGGATTCTTTGGGCAAGGGGTTGAACCACTTCTATATCCTTATCAATTGAGGCTTTTCTAGGGTAGGTACTAGTTGTTTCATCAAATTTAACATTCGAGGACTCCTCAATCACTTTTGTCCTCTTGTTGTAAACTCTATAACCCCTACTAGCCAATGAGTATCCTACTAGAATTCCTTCATCAATTTTTGAATCAAACTTCCTTAGGTCATCTTTAGTATTTAAGATGTAGACTTTACATTCAAAGACCCTAAAGTAGTGGACTTGTGATACCCTTCCATTCCAAAACTCAAAAGGTATTTTTCTTAGGAACCTATGCACCAATACCCGGTTTTGAATATAACAAGCGGTGATAACCACTTCGGCCCAAAAGTAGCTAGGAAGAGAATATGCATTAAACATAGTCCTAGCAGCTTCTTGTAGGGCTCGGTTCCTCCTCTCAACTACCCTATTTTGTTGAGGAGTCCTTGGGCATGAAAATTCATGCTTGTATCTATTTTCAACACAAAATTATGTGAAACTTGCATTTTGGAACTCCCCACTATAGTCACTCCTAATTTGGTTTATTTTGGTATGTTTTTCATTTTCTACCCTTTTACTAAATCGTATAAAGATCTCTATGGTATCATCCTTATGTTTCAAAAAATAAACCCATGTTAACCTAGAAAAATCATCTACTATGACTAGACAATATTTACTCCCCACAAGTGAGGGAGTACTATGGCAATCAAAAAGATCTATATACAAAAGCTTTAAAGGTAAAGAGGTAGTGGTTATGGTTTTACCTTTGTGTGATGATTTTGATTGCTTACCCTCTTGGCATGCATCACACAATTTGGTCTTCTCATACTTGATCATTGGTAGCCCCTTCACCAACTCTTCCTTGGCCACTCTTGCAATGCTTCTCATGTTGACATGTCCAAGTCTCCGGTGCCACAACCATCCTTCTTCTTCTTTGGACATGAAACACTTAGCAACATTGTTAGTAGCATAAGTAAAATCAAGATAATATAAATTTGCGTGTCTAAACCCTTCTAATATGATAGTATTTGATTCATTATGCCTTATTATACATTTCCTAGCATGAAATTCGACTCTAAAACTGACATCACATAATTGACTTACATTTAGTAAATTGAATTTCATATCTTTGATTAGGAGTACCTTATGTATTGAAATCGTGGGAGATACCTCAATGGTGCCCCTACCAATGATCCTCAATTTTCCACTATTTCCAAAGGAGACCGTCCCTTCTTTTAAGTAGCTAATAGTGGTGGACTTGCTCATATCCCCGATCATGTGTCTTGAGCATCCACTATCTACTATCCATATAGTTGAGGCCTCCTTCACCTTTACCTATATAACATGGAAAACATACTCTTTTGGTACCCAAATCTTTGATCCATAAGCATCATTTAGAAATCTCTTAGGTACCCATGCCTTCTTTGTGTTTCCCTTAGCCCCTAGTCTCCTAGATACACCAATCCTACCGGTGAGTGAGACAAATGCTACCTCCTTTGTTTTTGGCCTATATCCTAAACCGACCTTGTTATAAACGACCCTTTGACTGTTGATTATCATGTCTAGGTTACTAGATCCTACTTGGAATTTCCTAAGGGCCTTTGTGAGGTCATCTACCTTTTTCCTTAATTCCCTATTTTCAGTTTCAAGATGTGAAGCATGTGAAGAAGTAGAACTAGCATGCAATTCTTTAAGTTTAGTAGATTCTACTCTAAGCATGACAATTTCTTCTTTTAGCTCATTAATTTTACTTCTAGCCTTAGCTAAGTCCATGTTAGTGCTAGAAATTATCTTTACTAAAGTAGATGAGAGTAAGTGGTATACCTCACTTACCGAAGCTTCTGACTCTGATGTTGAAGTGGAGGAGCTCTCATCTTCACTGCTTGAGCTTCGTTCATCATCTGATGAGTCTGAGTGATAAAGTGCCATAAGAGTGAAGTGGGAGACTTGCTCTTCTTCTCCCTCTGAGGATGATGGATCATCCCAAGTTGCCTTTAGGTTGGTGGCACCCTTCTCCTTTCCCTTTGACTTCTTCTTGTCACTCTTCTTCTCCTCCTCCTTCTTGTCATCTCTTTTCTTCACTTGGGGGCACTCATTTTTCATGTGTCCCTCTTGGTGGCAGTTGTAGCATATGATGTCTTTGGCCTTACCCTTACCTTTGGACCCTTTCCTAGCATAGGACTTGTTAGATAAATTTTTAAAAGCTCTACGAAATTTTCTTACCATGAATACCTCTTGATTGCTATCCAAGGAGGCACTGGATTCCTCTGAATCTTATGAGGATGAGTAAACCACCTTCTTCTTCTCCTTCCTCTTCTTCTTCTCCTTTTCTGCAACAAAGGCAATACCTTTCTCTTTAGTCGAGACATTAGCTTGCTCGTGTAGCTCAAATTCACAGAAGAGGTCGTTTAATTTAACAATTGACAAATTCCTTGATACCTTGTAAGCATCAACCATGGATGCCCACAAGGTGGTTCTCGGGAAGGCTTGTAGAACGTACCTGACAATGTCCCGGTTCTCAATCTTCTCTCCAATCACATGGAGCTCATTGATCACTTCCTTTACCCTTCCATGTAGCTGGCTGATGATCTCATTGCTCTTCATGGACAGGGATTGTAGCTGGGCCACTAGCAAGTCCTTCTTGGCTCTTCTGGACTCGTTTGACCCCTCGTTCAATTCCACCAACTTGTCCCACAGTTCCTTGGCGCTCTTGAACGGCCCCACCTTGTTCAGTTGCTCCTTCGAGAGCCCGCACTGCAATGTGGTGGTGGCCTTGGCATTGGATTGCGCCCTCTTCATTACTTCCTTTGACCAGGAACTCATCGGTGTTGGTTCTCCTCTTTCATCGACGAGTGCCTCGAAGCCATCTGTAACACTAATCCAGTTTTCAATATCGTTCATAAGGTAGTATTGCATCCTACCTTTCTAATAAGCGAAGTCGTTCCCATCGAAGAAGGGTGGTCGTGCGGTGTAGTATCCCTCTTGAAACACCATTAAATTTGCTCCGGTTGACGGTTAGTTCTTCTGAAACGTACCGGCTCTGATACCAACTGAAGGATCGTCTAGGCGTGCTAGAGGGGGAGGGGGGTGAATAACACTTTTTCGGATTGGATCTCTACAAATCCGTTAGCACAACGGAAATAATATGCAAATGAAAATAATTACAATGCTAACAATGATCGTTTACTTGGTATCCGCCCAGATGGGTGACTAATCCAAGGATCCACGCCGTGAGCACCACCTTCACTATCGAAAACTCTCCTTCAGGTGGAGAAACCTTTACAGTCGATCTTCCTCTTTACAGAATGAAGAAACATGAGAGAGGAAGTATGAAACACTCTTCAGACGAGCACCACTTCGACACTGTACAGAACCGTACCACCCATATGTAAAAAGGTGCTCCTTTTATAGGAGAACAGGACAAACTCGCAGTCTGTCCAACCCCGCACCAGTTGACTGCCCCTGGGGCAGTCGACTGGCCTAGCATTAATTGCTAGCCAACGGCTAGTTTTTGGGGTATACCAATCGACTGCCCCAGGGCCAGTCGACTGGTCCGAGGCCGAAAACTCTCTGTGAGTTTTGGCAGTCGACTGCCCTGCCTCTCAGCCTAGTTCCAGCAACTCTGGACCTTCTCCTTCACCTGTGCCTTCAGGTCTGCTCCCTTAGCTTACCCCTTGATGTCCTCTTCCTTTGGCTATCGTCCCTCGGATGTGCACGCAATCCTTCCCTTGGCTTGCCTCCATGCCACCCTTCACGTGTGCCCTTGAAGCCCACTTCTTGGCTTGCCCTTGGAGCTCTCCTCCCTCGGCTCTCATCCCTCGGATATGTCCACCATGTGTGATTCTCCAAGTCCTGCAAACTCAATCACACACATTAAACACAACATAACACTCTAACCTTAAACATATTCACTCACACACATCAAAACCATGATCTTTCAATCATTTAAAGGCCGATTGCCTCAACAAGCTACACTCTGTATCTAATATCTAGGTATCTAAGGAAATAGTATGACAGCCAATAATGGAAATGCCTGTAGTAGATGGGGCATCAGATGTTGACTTCTTCTTCAAAGACTCAAGATAAATCTTGTAGTTTCTTCACTACTGTCCCATCTTTCTACAATGGTGACATCGGCTCCTTATGACGGTTCTTCATTCTTACCCTTTTTTCTTCTCTTTGTCTTGATGCTTTGACTTTCTCTTAAAACCTTTCTTAGAAGTATCAACAAACATCACAATCTTCTGTTCTTTCTTAACAGAAGGTTTCACAGTCTTGAGCATGTTGATCATTTTGAAAATGGTGGATTTAAGATTGTTCATCCAATAGTTCATCACAAATTGTAAATAACTATTTGCCAAACTATGCAGAATTATTTTAATATTTAATTCGTGATCCATTGTAACATTGAGTGATCCTAACCGCTCAATGTAGTAATTCATCTTCAGTTTAAATTGCACTATAGATGAACTCTCCTACATCTTTGAGTAAAAGAGAAACTTGGAGACCTCGAACCTTTCAGATCTAGCTTGCTCATTGAAAATCTCACAAAGATGATAGATAATATAAGCATCCATATGCTCATGTTGCTTCTGTAGCTTAGGAGTCATTGAGGCTAACATGATGCAACTAACTAGCTCAGAATCAATCCATATGCTTCTGATGGGCTAACAATTGGTCCGAAATTGCATTATCTCCTAGCTTAGGGGAAGAGGCTCATCAAGGACATATGCAAGCTTTTCAACCTTAAGAACAATTTTCAGGTTTCTAAGTAAGTCTTAAAAGTTCGTCCTGGCAAGTTTGTTCGAGTCCAAAATCGAACGCAAATTCAAAGATGTCATGATCAAATGATTAACCTAGAAAATATAAAATTGAGAATGATATGAGAGAGATGATTTTACAATATAATTGTAAACAATTTACATACATTTATAAATCTCATTTATTTTATCGAATTCAATAGCCCTAATTTTGAATTCGGGAGATCGTAGGTTTTCTTTAGATGGGTTGATATCCACCATAGATAAGAACAACCTTGGAATGAGTGCAACAAGCCATTCTTAGCTATAGCAGTAGGTATCACATTTACCGATTATGTATCACTTATACATAACTATCACATTATGCTTTCAACTAATTGAATATTCGTATAAACATCATATTGTTAATACATTAACAAGTATGCATCATATGTATATCACTCAACTTCACCTCTATCCACATTAACATTAGAGTGAGTCCAATAAGCTAATTCTTCAAGTTAAAGTCGATATGTTAATCGCGAGATCATATCTCAATGGTTCAAACATATCTAATTTATGATTGTGCTTACAATGAGTCCAACAATCCAAGTAATCAAACTCTGGTTTTACATGACATACATATATGCCATGACATGGTATAAATAATGTCATAGTCATCATAATATTATTTGTAAATAAAATATGATTAAGAATTTGATTACCATAAATCAATATTGCTTTAATAAAATTAGGAATCAAATTTCTAAATTTTATTACATATTTTATCTAGGAAATAATTCTCAGTTAAGAAGATCTAATTAATTAGGAAATAATTCTCTAATTTTAAATCTCCTAATAAATTGGGGAATTTATTATTAGAATTTCTTAATTATTTCAGCATCTTTCAAGTTTGGATTTTTTTTTCTAATGTATTTAAGAAACTTTCCATAATTGAATTTCCTAACTAATTAGGAAACTTTTGAAAAATAAAAATTTCTTAATTAATTCAGAATCATTCCAAATTAAAATTTTCTAAATTATTATAGAGTATTTCTAAATTATTTTAGAAATTTTACAAAATTAGAATTTCCTAACTAATTAGGAAACTTTCCAAAAATATAATTTCTTAATAAATTCAAAAAAATTTCAAAATTAAATATATGATGAACTATAACCCCTAAAACTATTTTTGGATCATGTCGAAGTACAATCATGCTCTGATACCACTAGTGGGAGCCCAATGCGGTGTGTGCTAAAACATGTTTCAAAAACATGCATAGTGGAGACTAAAACATAATAATTCCTAATTATTACATCACACTACACTACACAGGGGAAGATATGATCATAAAATAAAATTTTTTAAAATAACTTTTATTCTAGATATACCTAGAAGATGATGTAGAGAAAAGGGCATCAACTGAGCGACACTGTCGAGCCTCGCCTCTATTCGTATCCACACCGTGTCTCCATTGAGACAGCTTCACAAAGCCTAAATCCTTCATCTTCGATCAGTACTAGCCAAGCGTGTAGATCTGAGAGAACTCCCACTCAACTTGTGTATGATGACTCGAAGCAATCCAATGGCACAATGTGATGTCCGACCAATAATTTGGCCGGCACAAGGGGATCCTGTTGGGATCTCCCGGCACCAAAACACAAAACGCAACGGAAACAAGATCCCTCGAGCCATCCATGCAAAAGAAAAACTCATACAAAGTTCATCTATCTAATAGATCTATCTAAAGTGTATACCTTTCAAGCATTCCCTTTCGCTTATCTCTTCATCCAAGATGCGCCGAATCTCATGCACCTTCAAGTGTCCGTGCCTCTATTCGTATCCACACGGACACGATCTCTCAACTTCGAGAAGAACTACCTTAGTTGTGCTAGCAACTTGAGGTAGTTCACAAGACCACCAAGAACCCAAAAGAGGGTTTCGGCTAAGAGGGAGAGGAGGAAGAAGAGAGGAAGGGAAGAAGGGAAAACTCACCTGTCATTCAAAATGACTAGACCCTCTTTTATACTCATCCCATGAATATGAAGAGTCTTTTATCTGTTTGGCTTCCCTTCATTAAAGCCAATAAAGAGCACATCTTTTCATGTGACTCTTCACCTTCTCTTCATCCAATGAAGAGAGACTTTTCTCATTCCTTCATTAAACACTTTATGAATTTCTCCAGCAATTTCGATCGGGCCTCTCGGGCTCCCGACCAAGTCTCCCAAGTAAGTCCCTGAGCTCCCGACCAAGTCTGCCGAGTAAGTCGCCGAGCTCCCGACCCAGTCTTCCGAGCTCCCAGCCCGAGTTCCCGACCAAGTCCTTGAGCTCTTGACCCGAGCTCCTGACCCGAGTCTCCCGAGCTCCTGTCTCGAGCTCCCGAACTCCCGAACTCCCGAAGCATCATGTCCTTAGTGTGTGACACAACAGGTTCTCGCGACGTTAGCAATGCACCTAAACGCTTTAGGCACATAAGCAATGAGCGACATCTTGCAATGCATCATTGCTACCCAAGTAACAAGAAAAGTCGAGATCCGACTAAACCTCCATGACTATGGTAATATATGGCCTTGTCCTTCTATCCTCGATATCTAGATTGACCAATGAGGCATAGACTGTGTCATCCTCAATCAATCTTTGTATTTCATGCTCCCCGAGTAGACTCACTCAAATAAATGAGCTCAATATCTCATATTGACTCATTTGAGCATGACCATACATTTTAGTAGTCCTACTCGATCAAGGGGCCCACATATATCACTCCCGTCATATGGGAGGGATATATCCCATCTACATCACTCACATCCCTCCGCATAATTCATTACATACCCAGTGATCACCTTTATAATCCACCATGTTACGGGTGACGTTTGACGATATCAAAGTATATAACTCCTTATGTAGGGAACCGTAGTGACTTCAGGTCTAAAGACTATTTATACTAATAGTTACATGAGAAAGTTTATGACACTCATATGACAATCTATGAAACTTTCTCATGGCGGGTCAATTCAGTACACATTCTCTAATGTATACCCATGTGTCAACTTGATATCACATATCCATGACTTGTGAGCTCAAGTCATCAATTGACCTACATGCTAGTCTCCATGCATTAATATTGTCCTTGAATATTAATGCTTGACTAGGAATGATTTAGTGTAGTGTTCTCTACATTATCTCACTATCGATTCAACCAATCGAATTAATGTAGATAAGAACCTATTACTCAAGGACATTATTATACTTGGTTATTTGACACAACTATAAAGTAAGTATGATAACCAAACATGCCTTTATTAATTATAGAATATGCTACAAAAAGTTCCTAGCCAATCATCACATAATTGGCTCTAGGGCTCCTACTAACATAACCGACCAAAGATGGCCATCGACAAACTGAGGGTGGCGGCTGGAGGATGGTGATGAGTGACCTACAGTATGTTTCAATAGCCGGGGGCTGTCGACGGTGGGCGGTGGGCGACGGTGGCGGAACAAAAAAGGGGGTGACCCATTTTGGTGTTGGGCGGTGCTAGGAGTGTTGGTTTCCACCTAGGGGGATTCCAGGTCGCGCATGGGAAACCTCTCCATGTCCACGGATTAAAATTTTAATCCGAATGAAGACTTATTTTTCAAACGACTGTCTCATCATCATGCTAACCGATTCGATTGATCGCCTGAACAACCGTGTTATTTTAGCGAACAATCTCGTCCAATCGATTAGCGACGGAATAGACGATTAGTGGATCACCGTTTTTTGTGTTTATCATCGGGGTCCAAGATAATTAATTAACACAATTAATTAAACAATAATTAACAAGTAATTAATTATCAACATGAAATAATAAGATTAATAATCCAACATGTAATTAATTAATCACATGATATAATAGAAAGAAGAAAAGAATCAAAGGAGAAGATATACCTTCCGTTTTACCTCGCGATCTTCTATTGTATGACCCTCCCCTTCTTGAACGTCGTGTGAGCGACGATCTACCAAGAACCGGAGTCACCAAGGCACGTTCTTCTCCACCCTATCTTGACCGAAACCCTAGGGAGGAAAAGAGATCTTCTTTCTTCCTTTAAAGCCGTCAAAAACCTAACTTCCAAAGAAGATACCGCCGGCCACCAAGTGATGAACACCACATTCCCTTGCTTGTGTTGCCGCCAAGAGAAGATGAAGAAGAGGATGAAGAAGAAGATGAAGAAGAAGAGAAGAAAGGAAAGCTCCTTTCTTGCTTCAAAACCCGCCGGCTTTCTTCAACCCCTTGCATGCGGCGCCGCAAGGAAGATCCTTCCTTGCCGCCAGTTCCTTCTTCTCCCCTTGCTTGTGTGCAGCGTCGATCACCATTGAAGTGGATGAGAAGAGAAAGGTGGAGAGAAGAAGCAAAAGAGATGAAAGAGTTCTCCTCTTTCCTATCTTCAAAACAACCACCTCCTTCTCATCTTCCCACCGGCACCCACTAGCCCTAGGAGAGAGAAAGAGAGAGGGAGAGAGAGAAGTCCTAGGGTTGTATTGGATGCCTTGATCTCATGACTCCATGAGGTACATATATAGGGCTATAATAGGGACCATGAGGAGGAGTTGGGTCATGGCCACCCAATGGATCAAGACTCGATCCATTAATGAAGATTCATTCCACTAGAGGATCCTCATTGATCTACCTCACCAACCCCCATATTTAAATATGGGCTACACCTATTATGAGTACAAACATCTCCCCGTGTTTAAGATATCGAATGCTCGTTAATTAATTAAATTACTAACAATTTCATTAATTAACATCTAACTCCTTGAGTAGTATCACTCAACCTTATCATCATATCAGACCAAGTCCACCTACAGGATTTAACATGATGAACCTTATGAGCTCCTCAAGGGGACATCATCAACCCGACTCACCAGGACGCAGTTGTTGGGACTGGGTGCATGTTGACACGGATACGGGTTCGTAATTTTAAAATTTAATTACGTGCAGCGGAAGGTTTTAGCATAAATAATTTCTTAAATTATTTTAACCACGTATCTAGCATGCAACCTTAAGGTGTGGAGACATAATCATAAATTATAATTTTGCAGAAAGTAAACTAATTTACTTTATACCTCGCGTAACTCGAAGTAAGGGACGAGATCCAACCGTAGCGTCCCTTGGAAGCTTCGCCTCTATTCGCGTCCACGCCGAGTTCTCTTCGGGATGACTTCGCAAAGCCACGAGTTTTGTGCCGACGAGAACTACTAGATTCTCCAAAGACACAACTAGAATATCAAGAGAGAGATATGGAAACTAACCACCAAGTAACGGAATCAAGATTTCGTGAAGGGAGGAAGGAGACGCGACCCGCTTCGTCTTGGTGGTGGCTCACAGCTAGGGAAGGTGGCGCCGACCCTAGAGGGAGAAAGGGGCGCCGGCCCTAGAGAGAGAAGGGGCGCCGGCCCTAGAGAGAGATAGGGTGGGCGCCGGCCCTAGAGAGAGAGGGAGAGAATGAGAGAGAGAGAGTACTTCTTAATCTCTTGATTAATTGGAATTCAAGGCTTGTCTTTGGTTCCTTTATATAGTAGCCTCTCCATTGCCCAGTCTCCCTTTTAACGGAATTAACGGAATAAATTTTCATAAGAAATTTATCTTATAAATTTTCTTATGAATTATTCCGTTATGCCTAGTTTTATTATAACTAACTTTATAATAAAACAAATACATCTCTCCTTTTAATTATGGAATAAAATTTGAATAAAATTTTCTTATCATAGAAAAATCAATTCATAATTGATTTTATAAATTAAAATTAAACCAATTCATGGTTCATTTTAATTTCCATAAAAAGAATAAATTTCTACAATTTTCTTTATATAAATTTCTTTATATAAATCTCTTTATATAAATTAATTTATTTATCCATAATTTTATAAAACAAATCACACTTGATTTATTTTATAATTTAAACCAATTAAATTGGTTTCCCTCTTTAATGTGGCCGGCCAAACCAACACCCTCTTTGGCCGGCCACACCAAGCCAATCTCCTCGCGAATTAAACTCATTTAATTCGCCCAATAAGCCTTCAAAAGACTTAGCCATTTTAAGCTTCCCATGCGCCTCTGATAAATTCAGATTCACTTATTTCTCTTGATCGGAAAATCCAATTTTCAACTCGTTTTAAATCCCTTGGATTACTCGTAGTGCATGTGACTAAATAGGCTTTCGATTTATGTTGGTCGTCTATAATTCATCAATTATAGAACGATCATGAGTGGCACCTAGTAGTACATCATGATCCCCAATTAATCGAAAGATCAATGGTTGACCTCAGAAATTATTCTTGGACCCTTCAGCAGCTCTAATGAATTGTGTCTCATTCCCTTCACCATCTTATACCCACTTGGTTCAGGACATGGTCTATGTGTGTCAGTCCCCACTAGGCTGACTACGTCACACCTAGCCCAAGTAACGTTCTCTCGTCCTTTGGATTTCTAATTACTCTCATGTATTTAAGAGACTCATACTCTAAACATGACATGCTCTAGCCAGAGGCTTTGAGTAACAATTCGACGATAGGCCTTGGGTATACATCTCCTCGCAAGGAGTGGTGAATCCTTTGTAGGTTGTTCAAACATCTTCGGGCACTTCGGCTTATACCCAACCAACCTGGGTCCACACTTCCTTGGAGATGCTTGCTTAAGATGTTAAAGTATAAGTCTCCATGACCAAGATGACTTGAACACCGCAAGTCAAAGGAACATCGCACTTAAGCTGCAGTATGGACTTCACTGACATGTCTATGTATAGACTACCATGTGAAGTTTTACAGCTAGTCACTCCAATGAACTAGTTCACTTAACTAGCATCCATGTTTATCTCCGGACATCCCAATGTCACCAGCCAGTGAGAATCAGCTGATTAGAGAATAACCCATGCTAGTCTCAATAGAATTGATAGTGTCCGTATTTATCAATTCATCGACTAGGGATATTTTCAATACTTCACAATTGCACATGTAGAGATAATCACTAGTTGTGATTCCATTACAAATTCTCTCATGCTGTGAATTGTATTACGGACATTCAGTAGATGAGTTTAAGATCCCAATCAAATACACAAACATGTATACTCAAATAGTAAATTTTCATTTATTAAAATAAATATTTACAATCATAAGGCGATTGCCTTAGGACACTTCTCTCATATTACTAACAAACTCCCACTTGGCCTAATGCCAATTGCTACAGTATCCAATACCACATGCTTTAACATGACCCTCAAACTTGCTCTGAGGCAAGGTCTTAGTTAAAGGATCCGCTAAATTCCTTTCAGTGGGAATTTTCTCAATTTGTATATCATTCTTACTTATAATCTCTCTGATCAGATGATAGCGGCGAAGCACGTGTTTGGATCGCTGATGAGACCTTGGTTCCTTTGCTTGTGCAATAGCTCCATTGTTGTCGCAGTAAACCGGCACTGCATCATCAATGGTTGGAACCACACCAAGTTCGGAGACAAACTTCTTGATCCAGACTGCTTCCTTTGCTGCTTCCGAAGCTGCGATATATTCCGCTTCCATGGTAGAATCCGCTACGGTGTCTTGTTTGGAACTCTTCCAACTTATTGCGCCTCCATTCAAAGTAAATACGTATCCAGACTGAGATTTGGAGTCATCCTTATCTGTCTGGAAACTGGCATCTGTATACCCACGTATTACCATATCTCCTTCTCCATATATTAGGAACACATCCTTAGTTCTTCTTAAGTACTTAAGGATTGTCTTGACAGCCGCCCAATGATCCATTCCTGGATTCGACTGGTATCTGCTTGTGACGCTCAGAGCATATGATACATCGGGCCTTGTACATAACATAGCATACATGATAGATCCTATCGCGGATGCATAAGGAATCTTATTCATGCAAATCCTCTCGTCTTCTGTGCGCGGACACATAGACTTTGAAAGGTTGATCCCATGCCTGATGGGAAGGTAACCTTTCTTGGATTCCGACATGCTAAACCTTTTTAGCACTCGGTCTATATATGTAGACTGCGAAAGACCAAGCAATCGTTTTGATCTATCTCTATACATTCTAATCCCAAGGATATAGGTTGCTTCTCCCAGGTCTTTCATGGAGAAAGTTTTGGACAACCAAATTTTAATTGTTTGTAAGACTGATATATCGTTTCCTATAAGTAATATGTCATCGACATATAATACTAGGAATACGACTGCACTCCCACAAACCTTCTTGTACACACAAGGTTCGTCAGGATTTTGTGATAAATCAAACTCTTTGATTGTCTCATCAAAATGGATGTTCCAGCTCCTGGATGCTTGCTTCAGTCCATATATGGATCGTCGAAGCTTGCATACTTTGGTTTTATCAACCGATGTGAAACCTTCAGGTTGTATCATGTATACATCCTCAAGAAGGTTTCCATTAAGGAAAGTTGTTTTCACATCCATTTGCCATATCTCATAATCATAATGAGCTGCTATGGCTAGGAGCATCCGAATGGATTTATGCATAGCTACTGGCGAATAGGTTTCGTCATAATCAATTTCTTGTTTTTGACGATATCCTTTTGCCACTAATCTAGCTTTAAAGGTAACAACATTACCTTCCATGTCGATTTTCTTCTTGAAAACCCACTTGCACCCTATGGGCTTAATCCCTTCAGGTGGGTTAACCAAGTCCCATATTTGATTTTCGTACATGGAATCCATTTCCGACTTCATGGCTTCAAGTCATTTGTCCCTTTCTGAATTTTTCAGAACATCTTCATAACTGATAGGTTCGTCATCGCTTATGAGTAACACATCGTTCGATTCACTTATGAGAAATCCATATCTCTCTGGAATATTGCGTGTCCTATCAGATCTACGAAGAGGTGGTGTTGTTTTAGGTTCAACTGATAGCTCATCATTATGAGTTATTGGTTGTGGGTCTAGACTAGGTGTCTCTGTAATGTCTATTGGAGTTTCTTGAACTTCATCAAGTTCAATTCCACTCCCACTGTTTTCTTGTAAAAGAAATTCTCTTTCCAGAAATACAGCATGCCTTGAAACAAACACCTTTTGTTCCAAGGAATGATAGAATTGGTAACCCTTCGTTTCCTTAGGGTATCCAATAAATAGACATTTATCAGACTTAGCATCCAATTTGTCTGATATAGTCCGCTTCACATAAGCAGGACAACCCCATATCTTAAGGTGAGTTAAGTGAGGTTTCTTACTATTCCATGTCTCATATGGAGTAGTAGAGACTACCTTGGTCGGGACTCTATTTTGCAAGTAAACAGCTGTCTTTAGTGCATAACCCCAAAAGGATTTTGGAAGAGTTGCATGATTCATCATAGACCTAACCATGTCCATCAAGGTTCGGTTACCGCCTCTCAG
>JAGFNQ010002272.1:351576-495544 GCA_024364735.1 Boesenbergia rotunda
AACTGTTTGGACAACCATACCCTTACGTATGATAATACTTTGATATTGTTGCCAATGAGCAAAATATCATCTACGTATAGTACAAGAAATACCACTACATTTTCGTCACATCTCTTATATACACAAGACTCATCCAAACTTTGAATAAATCCATATGACTAGATTACCTCATCAAACCGGATGTTCCAAGATCGTGAAGCTTGTTTCAATCCATAAATGGACTGATTAAGCTTACACACAAGATGCTCTTTGCCCTTTGCAATGAATCCCTCTGGTTGCTTCATGTAGATGGTTTCCTCAAGACTTCCGTTAAGGAAAGTTGTCTTGACATCCATCTTTCATACTTCATACTCCATATGAGCAACAATATATAAGAGAATCCGGATAGACATAAGCATGGCTACTGGCGAAAAGATCTCCTCATAATCAATACCCTCTTTCTGAGTATACCCTTTCGCAACAAGCCTAGCTTTAAAGGTCTCAACCTTCCCGTCTGATCCTCTCTTTCTCTTGTAGATCCACTTGCATCCAATGTCATTGACACCATTGGGTGGTTCTACTAGCTCCCAGACATGATTAGAATCCATAGATTCTATCTCGGAATTCATCACCCTTTTGCCAAGATACCGCATCTTTATCTTGGAGTGCCTCGTCATAGGTACAGGGATCAGGTTCATGTTCGCCAGGGACTATGTCCGAAGACTCTCCCAAGAACATGAATCTCTCAGGTTGTCTAACAACCTCTCCCACTACGACGAGGTACCACCTGTGTATCTTCTATGACACTGTAACGACCGTAAAATCCTCTCAATATTTTTCTTTAAAATATTGATCATGCCTATATGGATTTTATAGTAACATATGAATACTAGCATGAACCTTAGCATGATTTCTTATATGGTTTAAAAAGCTAAGTACTAATGGGCCTTACATGGGCCCTTCTAGTACCATTGCTATTAGTGGACTTTGGGTTGAATTTTAACATAAATAGAAATGAGTTCCAATTAGGAATATTAGCATAACTCTTGGTGGGCTTTTATGTGGGCCTTGCCAAAAGAATAAGAGTAAATGGAATAAAAAGAAAGTGCATGCACCAAGGATTGAAACTTGGACCTAGAATAGACGCAAAGCCTCATCATGCATGTACTAATCAATTCACCTAGCAAGGGAGTGCTATGGGGAAAAGAAAGAAGATTTTAGTTGAGGCTAAAGGAAGTGGAAGAGGCACCATGTGAAGAGGCACCATGCCCCTTCACTTAGTATAAAAGAGATGGATGAGAAGTGAAGATGCACTTAAGTTATTTTTCTTCTCTTTTCTTCCACCAAGACTCTTCCTTTCCCCTCTTCTTCCTCCTCCTTGCCGTGACCCACAAAGGAGTTTTCCCCTTGGAAAACTTCACAAGAGGACTCCCTCTTGAAGATCCAAGGTTTCCTACAAGGCTACAAGGGCAAGGGGTGTTCTAAGGTCAAGAAGGTCTTCACTTTTTCTCTATTAGGGTTTATAACCAAGACAACAAGATGTAAGATTCCCTCACCTGTGGTATAATAGCTTTTATGTTGTCTTTCTTGATTTAAGATTTGTTTGGGATCTATGTTGAGAAAACTATGGAATTAGGGCTCCTTATAAGTTTCGGCCAAGCACCATTTTAGGGCTTGGGATGATGTTAAAACCTCACTTATACTTCCTAATGCTTTCTCATGATAAAATAAGAATGAATTGTGAGTTGTGAAATTTTTGTAGCAGCCAAATCCCCTTATGAAGTTTCGGCCCCCTCCCCTTTTTATGGTTAGGATTAGATCTAACCCTCCAAGCATGCTTATTATGATTCCCTATGATACAATGGATGTTAATTGTGAGTTATACGAATTTTTCATGTCCTTGTGACCCCTCTAGGGTTTTGGCCAAACCCTCTTTAGCATACTATGAGTTAGATTTCTACTTAATTATGTTGTTAATGTTCTCCCCATCATATGATATGTAACATGTTGCTTGAATAAAGGGGGATTTTCACCCTACAACTTTCGGCCAAGACCCATTTCATGCTAGGAATTTGGATTAGCCCCAATCATGTGTTCTAATGGCTTCCTATGACATTGTATGTATTGTATGGGCGTTACTTTAGTTATGATACCTCACATGTTGCTTGAATAATGGGACTTTCATTTATAAACTTTCGTCCAAACACCTAAGTCTAAGGTTTGGGTTAGGCTAAGGTTTCAAGTGTACTTGTTTATGGCTCATTATGATGTAAATATATGTTCAAGTATGTTGTATGAATTTTATGGTGCCTAAACCCTAACTTTATGTGTTATGCATCACGACCTTATATGCTTATGTTATGTGCCATGTTTTAGTAGGTATTATTCATGGATGTTTTAAACCATATACTATGAACACATGTGTTGTGAAGTATGCATCATGTTTATATAGAATTATGCATGCATTATGTTAAATGCTTTGAACATATGTATTATGATATATATATTATGGTTATGTAGACCTACGCATGTTTTATGTTGAATGTCATGAACCTATGTAGTATGTATCATGTTCATATGGATCCTACCTATGCATGCTTTATGATAGATACCATAATCATGTATGCTATGTGATAGTACCATGTATGTAAAAACTTATCTATGCATGCTTACCTTATGTACCATGATCATGCATGCTTTATAAACTAAGATAATGTTTATGCCTTTAAGGCATAATTATGTATGTATACCATGCCTTATGAATTAAGATGATGTTCATGCCTCTAAGGCATAATGATGTATGCATGACATACCTTATGAATCAAGTCTATGTTTGTGCCTTTAAGGCATAATGATGTTATGCATTAACTATGAATGATGAAATGCTAAGTATGCTTTATACCATGCTTCATGTATTAAGATCATGTTTATGTCTTTAATTATGCTATGTAAGTTTTATGAATGATGAAATGCTAAGAGCATTTCTTATGATGTAAAAAGAAGCATGTGAAGCTATTTTACTTTATGGATGGGCTTGTATCGGACCCAAGTAAGGTCCAAGGGATGGGCTCCTTAGAAAGCCTCGGTTCTGGGACTACCATAGCTGTCCAACAGGTATGGGCTCCTTAGAAAGCCTCGGTTCTGGACTATCGTAGTTGACCCTAGGCTGAAGGTAGCCTAGTACCCTAGTAGGTCGAGACTAGGTACCTCGCATTTACTTAGGGATGCGCGTAAATGATGGATGTATGTGGTATAAGCCAGGGCCCCCCTTGATGTTGAGATTTATGTTTAAGTACTTATAATTATGATTTTCAAATAAGCATCCTTATGTTATGTGCATTTAACTCATGCTAATCATTTTATGCACTTATCTCTCATGTTATGCATCTATTCCATGTCAAGTATTTTATATGCTTATGTTTTATGTCAAGAACTTCTTTATGATAAGTATTTTATGTGCTTATATTTTATGTCAAGTACTTCTTATGCCATGAGCTCTATGCACTTTCATTACATGTTAAGCACTTCTATATGATTATGGGTTTTCATGTACATCTATATGTCTCCTCATCTCAAATGCTTTATAAATACCTTTTCATGATATGCTTTTGTTTTATGTTACACTCTCTATGTTATGCCCTTTCCATTGACTATATGTGACGTATGGTTTTAGTGAGTAGGAAAGGGTCTTACTAAATCTATATGCTTACAAGTTTTATTTTCTTATACCGCAGATCAAGCAAGAGGATACTAAGCTAAGGGAAGCAGTAGGAGGGGCAAGTGTGTGTGTGGAAGTGACATGGCAAAAGAAGAAGAAAAAGATCCTATTACTCATAATTGTCATATGTCTTATGTTTTGCATTGTCATCTTTAGTTTTCATGTTATACTTTATGATGGTTTTCCTAAAGAACAACTTACTAGGAAAATTTTATTACTTATGCTGCTTATGAACAACTTATGTTGATTTCAATATCGTGCTTTATTGCTATACTTATCATTGCTAAATTATGATGTTAATATGCTATACCATGATGTGTTCGTTTAGAACAATATGTTGGATTTAAGCTTGATGGTAGGATAAGTTATGTTTAATGCAAGCATGTTTAAGAATGTTATGCCTCACATGCTATGTCTTACTTTTTTTATGTTACGACAATGCTAAGTTACCAAGTAACCATGTTTAAGAATGATAGCTAAGATATGTCAATATGATTCAAGTATTAATTGCATGGTTTAAGCATATGTATGAAGTTTTAAATTATTCCGCTGCATTAAGATCTCCATATGCGTATATGTATGTTCGCGTAGCGCCGCCTTTCGCCTACATAGTAAGGCGGGAAGGGCAGGCGTTACAGACACGCGGTGTCGTGACTTGTGGTATGTCCTCTTTTACTGTTGGTATTGGGGTTGGAACTTCCTCTCTCAATTCCTCAAGAATTATTCTACTCATGGGCTTGTGGTTCATCACATAGTCTTTCTCTAAGAATCGGGCATTCGTGCTAATGATTACCTTCTGATCCTTAGGACTATAGAATAAACCACCTTTCGTTACTCTAGGATAGCCTACGAACAAGCGTACTTCTGTACGAGATTCCAACTTATCAACATCTCCCTTCAGCACATGTGCTGAACTACTCCAAATCCAAATATGTCTTAGACTACGCTTTCGCCCAGTCTACAATTCTGTGGGAGTAGAGGGTACTGTCTTAGATGGTACCAAGTTCAGAATGTGCACTGCCGTTTCCAGAGCATATCCCCAGAACGAATCTGGCAACTCGGAGTAACTCATCATCGATCTAACCATCTCTATAAGAGTCCTATTCCTTCGCTCTACTACACTGTTCTGTTGGGGCGTACCGGGTGCAGATAATTGGGATTGAATCCCAGCCTCTGACAAGTAAGTCCTAAACTCTCTATGAGGTACTCACCACCACGATCAGATCGTAGTGTCTTGATACTTTTACCTTGATGTTTCTCCACATCAGTATTGAATTCTTTGAACTTATCAAAGCATTCAGACTTGCGGCGCATCAAGTAAATGTACTCATACCTTGAATAATTGTCTATAAAAGAGATGAAGTATTCAAAGCCACCTCTAGCCTGGATAGACATAGGACCACACAAATCAAAATGAACCAATTCCAATATATCTTTGGCTCTATACCCCTTGGCCTTGAAAGGCCTCTTGGACATCTTACCTTCCAATCAAGATTCACAGGTTGGGAAGTCTTCCACCACCAATGAACCCAAGGGCCCATCAGCTATCAACCTTTGAATCCTACTAAGGTTAATATGACCAAGTCTTAGATGCCAAAGATATGTTTGGTTCATCTTCGAAGGTTCTTTACTCTTATGTTTAGACGATGAGTTATTTACTTCTATTTGCATCGTGGGAGACTTTGGTTTAAGAGTGTACAAATTGCCAATTAATTCACCTGAACAGATATTCTCTCTATTCCTTTTTATAACAACACGGTCATTAAAAGAAATAGAATACTCATCCTTTATTATTTTAGAAACCGAAACAAGGTTTTTTTTAAAACTAGAAACATGAAGGCAATTTCTCAAAACAAACATTTATTTTCTTTAAAAGATAAATAGACGTCTCCCACTGCAATACCTGCCACCTCCGTAACATTACCCATGTAGACGGTAATCTCTCCATCAGCTAGTCGTCGGGTTTCCTGGAACCCCTGCAAAGAATTGCAGACATGATCAGTGGCTCCCGTATCTACACACCAGGTATCGGTAGATAACACCGGTAAGCATGTTTCAACAACTAAACAAAAAGATATACTATATACCTTTATCTTGATGACGGGGACTGTCCGCCTTCCAGTGTTCAGTCTGCTTGCACGAGAAGCACTTGCCTTTCGGCTTCTTCATGCCAGCCCGAGGTCCTTGAGATCCTGTCGCTTTCTTTGCCCCACCTTGTTTCTTTTTCTTCTTGTCATTCGACATAGAAGTAGAAACCTTCTGAGCAACCAAAGCATGAGCACTCTGACGAAAAAGCCCCTCTGCCGCATGGAGTCCTGTCAGAAGTTCTGTCAATGAATATGTACGCTTGTTCATATTGTAGTTCAGGCGAAACTGCTCAAAGCTCCTAGGCAGAGACTGGAGAATGATATCAACTTGGGTTTCCCCATCGATCTTCGTTCCAAGGACTTCCATCTCATTGAGATGTGCCATCATCTTAAGGACATGATCCCTCACGGGTGTCCTCTCAATCATGGTAGTTGTCATCAAGTTCTTCATTGCCTCCTGCCTAGCGGCCCGATTCTGATGTCCGAAGAGTTCTTTGAGATTGAATATCATATCATAAGCAGTAGAAAAAGCCTGGTGCTGATGTTGCAATACATTTAACATAGAAGCCAAGATGTATCATCGCGTCATCTCATCTGCTTTAATCCACTTCTTATAGCGTTCCTTCTCCTCTTCATTAGAATTCTCGCTAGGTTTTTCAGGACAGAACTCAAATACAAACTTGTACTCCTCAGCAATTAGGACAATGTCCAAGTTCCGTTTCCAATCAATGTAATTAGGGCCCGTAAGTTTATTTTCTTTAAGTATTACAGCTAGTGGGTTGAAAGCCATTTTGAAAATACCTGAGAATCACAACGATCATAAACTTTAGATTTAAAAAAATATTGACTCCTCAAATAATAAATTTTAAAATCAACCAATGCCTCAAAACACCGAGAATATCGCATGCTACAATAGTGTGGACTGTTGGATCGGAGAAAATCAATAGGGGGGGTGAATATCGATCTTAAAATTTTTCAGAAAGTAGAGCGATTACGCAGCGGAAAACAAGAGAATAATCGCTAACACAAGTTATTTTTTACTTGGTTTGGAGTCGCAGTCGGCTCTTACTTCAAGGCCCACAGTCCTTGACCGTTTACGTTGGGCAATTTTATATTCGTAAAAATCTTTTACAGTTTTGAGTATAAATATAAAATTGAAATGAAAGTACAACACTTTTCGTAATTTTAAATGTTACCGACGCCCGAGGTGGATGGAAGTCCGGAGCAGCGGGTCGACGTCGGCGCTGGAATCGCGAGGTCGGAGCTTGCCGGAGCGTAGCGCTTGAACGAAAGTGTTGGGAGCGATGTGAGAGAGATTGTTTGAAGCCTTGGGGGTGAACCCCTATTTATAGCAGCCATAGGGGCGCCTGACACGTGGCCTCTCCTGCGAGAACACCAATCCGTAGGCTTGGTCAGCGCTTATCCCCTTCAATGAGGCGCCTGAGCTGATGGGGGCACACAGGCGCCTAAGCTGACTTGTTCCAGAGGCTTCGTGGCAGTTTGCTTCGATGGTTTTGTTTTTACCTTGAACTGGGGTGCCCGTATCCATACGGGCGCCTAGCCCAGTGAGGCGCCTCACTCCATTGAGGTGCCTGAGCTGCAAAAACACCGTTCCTTCGTTCCCTACAACCAAGGTTATTTCCAAAACACAAGAAGCAAGTATGTTAGACATTATTTACAGCCTAAGCTGTAAAGGTTCTGACTTTGGGTCTCCCAAATGGAACCCTAGGTCAAACCGACGCCTATTGTTCCCTCCTACGGGGAACGCGTCCTCACCTACTCCTCTCGGGAGAATTTACCTCTTTGCCAACCGGCTCCTCCGGTTGGACTTTGCACAATCCTCCGATTAGGTCTTCGTGCCCAGTCCACGACAAGGACTACTTGCCCAACTTCCGGTCAGGTCTTCGGTGACCAGCCCTTTGCCAGGACTTATTGCCCAATCCTCGACCAGGACTTCTTGCCCAACCCTTTGCCAGGACTTCTTGCCCAGCCCTTTTGCTAGGACTTCTTACCCAGTCCTCGACCAGGACTTCTTGCCCAGCCCTTTGCCAGGACTTCTTTCCTAGATTAACTTGGACTTTCCTGCATACTTGAGTAACTTTATTAGATCACAAATAGTACTTAACATTGAATCCTTTGCCAATATCAAAATAAGGTTCGATATGGTGCTTCCGGCACCAACATGGATGTATACGAATTCTACATTTGTAAGAGGAGGTTTTACCCATTAATTTTATTATCTTGTCAACCTAACTATTTGAAAAATAAAATTAATAGTTGGTTCCTCTTCAACCCTACAAATAATAGCAGTGACTCCGATGGGGAGGATACTATTATTTGCATCTGAGTGTTTACCATTACACGATACTAAGAAAATTATCTCGGATTATGTGTCGTCCGATGGAGAAAATCACACGCTCCTCAATAATTTCCTATAATCATGTCTAACCTAGTGATCCACAGAACAAGCTCATTTGATAGGGAGGAAGGCACTCAGAGCTAACGCGCAAGCTTGTTCACATCACATGTCAAATTAGTAATGGAGGCCATGATACTCTTAGAGTCTCTCTCCCACTTAGTTATTTATAATTGAGAAATTTTCATGCATGCACAACAAGCATATAAACTAAAAGCAATAAAAAAGAAAAAACTAATTTTTCCAACTATTATGGCTTTAGTCTTCAATATGCCTCCAGTCGTGTCGCCACCTCGTCTGCTCCTCCCTCTCCATGCGCAAGGCACCGTGAAGGGATCTCCAAGCTGAGATAAAATGCTATTTAATTTACATCCATCGATCCTATACTCAACAAAGGAGTGTACATCAAATCTTGATCGAAAGTAAATCAAAAGCGCGACTAAACAGGCGTCGTATTTAATTACAAAAATCAAATACCAAATTTAGCCATGTCAACCCCGAGGATTCAAATAATATTACATACATGCACAACCAATCACATACACACATATTTTAGCCATAATAGTCGGATCTTGTGCCTGCAACCAAAGAGTTAGCCTACGCACATCCTTCTATCATCCGACAAAATAAAGTACATGATAAAGTGTAAAAATGTAATTGAATCCTAAACACACACAACCGGAAACCATTGGCTCTGATACTAATTGTTGGTTTCCACCTAGGGGGATTCAAGGTCGTGCATGGGAAACCTCTCCATCTCCACGGATTAAAATTTTAATTCGAATGGAGACCTATTTCCCAAACGACCGTCTCATCATCGTGCTAACCGATTCGAGCGATCGCTTGAACAACCGTGTTGTTCTAGCAATCAATCCCGTCATACCGATTAGCCGTGAAATAGACGATGAGTGGATCACCGATTTTTGTGTTTATCATCGGGGTCCAAGATAATTAATTAACATAATTAATTAAAAAATAATTAACAAGTAATTAATTATCAACATGAAATAATAAGATTAATAATCCAACATCCAATTAATTAATCACATGAAATAATAGAAAGAACAAAGGAACCAAAGGAGAAGATATACCTTCCCTTTTATCTCGCGATCTTCTATTGTATGACCCTCCCCTTCCTAGACGTCGTATGGGTGATGATCTACTATGAACCAGAGTCACCAAGGCATGTTCTTCTCCACCCTAGCTTGGCCAAAACCCTAGGGAGGAAAAGAGATCTTCTTCTTCCTTCCGTTAAAGCCACCGGAACCCTAACTTCCAAAGAAGATACCAACGGCCACCAAGTGATGAACACCACCTTCCCTTGCTTGTGTTGCCACCAAGAGAAGATGAAGAAGAGGATGAAGAAGAAGATGACAAAGAAGAGAAGAAAGGAAAGCTCCTTTCTTGCTTCAAAACTTGTCGACTTTCTTTAACCCCTTGCATGTGGCGCCGCAAGGAAGATCCTTCCTTACCGCCGGTTCCTTCTTCTCCCCTTGCTTGTGTGTAGCGCCGATCACCACTGAAGTGGATGAGAAGAGAAAGGTGGAGAGAAGAAGCTAAAGAGATGAAAGAATTCTCCTCTTTCCTAGCTTCAAAACAACCACCTCCTTCTCTTCTTCCCCCCGGTGCCCACTAGCCCTAGGAGAGAGAATGAGAGAGGGAGAGAGAAGCCCTAGGGTTGTATTGGATGCCTTGATCTCATCACTCCATTGTTGGACCTTGGATGGCTAGAGATGGCTGTGTGAATAGCCAGCCACTTAAAAACATGGCTTCTTTGATCTTTTTGCACTTAGGGTTAGTAGCGGAATCAAAATACAGACAGAAAGAAAAATAACACAGAAGGAACACACACTCTAACAGAGGGATTTACAAGGTTCGGGAATAACTTACCCCTACTCTGTAACGCCCGTCTTTTTCTAGACCTTACGGTGTGGTGAGAAACGGCGTTATGCTAACATACATCTAGGCATATGCACATCGTAATACAGCGGAATAATTTAAAATTTTTATACCCACATGCCTAACACTTGAATCATGTATACATGCCTTAACTATCATTCCTAAACATGGTGACATGGTAACTTAGCATATTAACATCATACGTAGCATCATGATATAAAATCACATAAGCCATCCATAAGCAACATAAGTAGCAAGTGTATCCAACCATTATAAGTATAGCATGAGACTTAAGAGGACAATGCAAAATATAGAACAGGTGACAAAGTATAATTATTAAGACTTTTCTTTTTTTCTTCTGCCATGTCACTGCCACACACACACTCTTGCCCCTCCTGCTGCTTCCCTTAATATCCTCTTGCTTGATCTGCGGTATAAGGAAGTAAAACTATAAGCACATAAGCTTAATAAGACTCTTTCCTACTCACTAAAACCATGCATCGCATACATAAAACTTATAACATGCTTAACATATAGAAGTTCTTGGTACAAACATAGGCATATAAAATACTTAACATAGCATGATCCTTGGCTTAAACACAAACATAACATGGTATGGTTCTTGACATACACAAAAACATAACATGGCATGGTTCCGGGCATAAACATAAACATAACATGGCATGGTTCTTGACATAATCATAAACATAACATGGCATGGTTCTTGACATAAACATAAACATAACATGGCATGGTTCTTGACATAAACATAAACATAACATGGCATGATTCTTGACATAAACATAAACATAACATGGCATTATGCATAACATGAATGGATGCATGAGTCAAAAGCATATAATATAAGGATGCTTATTTGAAAATCATACTTATAAATACTTAAACATAATCATAACATCATTGGGGTCCCCGTCTTATACCATATACATACATCATGTGCGCGCATCCCTAAGTAAATACGAGGTAGCTAGTCTCAACCTACTAGGGTAGGAACAACTACGGTAGTTCCAAAAACCGAGGTGTTTTTAAGGTGACCATCCCTGTTGGATAGCTACGGTAGTCCCAGAATCGTGGACAGCTACGGTAGTCCAGAATCGAGGCGTTCTTAAGGTGCCCATCCCTTGGACCCTTACTTCGGTCCGGTACAAGCCCATTCATAAAGTAAAATAACTTTGCATGCTTCATCATTCATAGACATACATAACATATCATAAGACATAAACATAATCTTGTTACATGAAGCATGACATAAAGCATATTGGCATTTCCTCATTCATACTTGTTACATAACATCATTACGTCTTGAAGGCATAAACATTATCTTCATTCATCATCTTCATTCATAAAACATGACATACATACATAATTATGCCTCCAGGCATAAACATTATCTTGGTTCATAAAGCTTGCATGGTCATGGTACATAAGGTAAACATGCATTTCATACATGATACATATCATCTAGCATACATAATCATAGTATCCATCATAGAGCATGCATGGGTAAGATTCATATGAACATGATACATACTACTTAGGTTCATGGCATTCATCATAGAACATGCATAGACCTTCATAACCATATATCTATTATAGGCATTTAACATCCTACATGCATTATTCTATATAACATGAAGCCTACATCAATTACATATGTTCATGGTATATGGTCTAAAACATTCATGAATAAACATAGCACATAACCTATACATACAAAGTCATGATACATAACACATAAAGCTAGGGTTTAAGGTAACATAAAAATTCTTACAACATGCTTAAACATATACATACATCATAGTAAACTATAAACAAGTATCCTTGAGACCTTAACCCAACCCAAACCCTAGACCATAGACTTGGCCGAAAGTTCAATAGGAGGAGGCTCCATTATTCAATCAACATGAAAGGTTCCATAAGTAAAAGAAAGTCCATACATTACATACAATGCCATAGGGAACCATTAGACCTTATGATTAGGGCTAACCCTAGGTTTTTAGCCCCACTAATTGACCTTGGCTGAAACCCTATAGGGTCCCAAGTACATATAAAAATTCATACAATTCCCAATTTACATCTAACACCTTACATACAACCCCATAGGAACCATTAGAACCTTTGCTTGAAGTTAGCCCTAACCCCTTGCCTCATAACCTAACTTGGTCGAAACTTACAAGGGTCATAAGGCATGTAAAAGTTCACATAAATCATCATTAACATTCCTTGCATCATGAGAAACATAAGAAATATTATTAGAGGGTTAGATCTAATCCCAACCCTAGGAATAGGGAGGTGGCCGAAAACCCTAGAGGATCTTAGGGTGCTACAAAATTTCCCAAAATCATAATTTCTACTTTACTTATCATAAGAAAATATTAGGAAACCTAAGTGGGGTTTTTAACATCATCATAGACCCAAAACATGCTTTGGCCGAAAGTTTAAGAGACCCTAATCCATAGTTTTCTCAATACAAATCCCAAACATTCATCTTAAATCATGATAAACCCATAAACTATTATACCACAGGTGAGGGAGTCTTACCTTGGTTTATCTTGGTTATAACCTTGAATAGAGAAGCATAAGAAAACCTCCTTGACCTTAGACCACCCCTAGCCCTTGTAGCCTTGTAGGAAGCCCTTAGATCTTGAAGAAGAAGCCTTCTTGTGAAGCTTTTCCAAAGGAGAAACCCCCTCATGGGTTTCGGCTAGAAGGAGGAAGGAGAGGAAAAGAGAGAGCTTTGTTGGAAGAAGAAACAAAGACTTAAGTGCTAAGTTGTCTCTTCCCTTCCCCTCTCTTTTATACTACATGAAGGGGGCAAGTGAAGGGGCATGGTGCTTCTTCTTTTGATGACTCTTCACTTCCTTTAGCCTCAACTAAAAACCTCTTCCTTTTCCACTAGCACTCCCTTGCTAGGTGAATTGGTTAGTACATGCATGGTGGTACACTAGATCCAAGGTTTAATCCTTGGTGCATGCACTTTTTTTTATTACTTTTATAATTATTTTTGCCAAGGCCCATATAAGAGCCCACTAAGGTTTATGTTAATATTTCTAATTGACATCCATTTTCATTCATGATATAATTTTACCTAAGGTCCCTTAATGGCCATGGTATTAGAAGGACCCATGTAAGGCCCATTATTACTTAGCTTCTTAATCTATATGGAAAATCATGGATAATCATGCTAAGGTTCATACTAGTGTCCCTATGTTCCTCGAGAATCTATGTAGGCATGATCAATATTTTAAAGAAAAATATTGAGAAAATTTTACGGGTCGTTACATACTCCTTGGCGTGCCCGTGAGGTGGGCGATCACTTGATCGTCGGCAGATCAAGCCCTGGAAATCCGGAAAAAATAATCTCCTTCTCAGTAGAGAAACCTCTCCACAGCGAGTCTCAGAAGAATATCAAATAAGCACAGAGACACGAGAAGAATGTCACACACAATAGATGCAGTAGGAAGCTTCAAGGAAGAAAAAACAATACAGAGAGAGCACAACGAGCACTCAGCCAAATCCCGCAAAACCCTTTGCTTGTTTTTTGTTTCTTGTTGTGTCTACATCGCCAACCTCTCCTTCTTAATCTTCCTTCTGCTCATCACCAGGTGCGTTTGCAACCGCTGAACCATGGCTCCGTCACCATTGACCCACTGACCTCCACTGGGTGCTCAGTCCACTGAAGACCTCTTCAGCTGAGCCTCAGGTCAGTCGGCAGCCCGCCAGACAGTCGCCAGCCCGCGCCAGAAGCCATTGAATCCTGTGAATAGAAAACAGACAAACCTACCGAAGCGAAAGTCACCAATTGACCCTCCTTCTTGGTTTGTGTCATCGTTGTATCACCTGCACACTCATCAGATGGATTAGCACAGCAAATCAAAACATATCAGAAGGAAATTAGCCAAAATCAGAAGCGATCAGCAAGTCTGACAGTGATTCAAATTAAAGTTCTGTGGCTCTGATCGGTCACCAGAACGATCAGTGATGGGCTTGATCGATCAAGCTCCTGCCTGATCGATCTAGTGAAGCTCTGATTGGTCACATTGACCGATCAGAGATTGGGGATCGGTCACCTGACCGATCCACCAGCTCACTTGGATTTCAAGCCACAGCCCACAACCAGATTCCAAACTCCTAACCTGATTTGTCACTTAACCGATCAGGTCAAGGCCTGATCGATCAAGCTGACCGATCAGGCTAGAGCATCACCGATCAGGCTCTTGCCTGATCGGTCCAGGCCATTCCCTGGTTGGTCTATTGACCGATCAGGGTTCAATCAGTCGAGAACCTTCCTTCTCTCTGATCGTTCACCAGAACGATCAACCACTATATAGAAGGTTTCTGATCGATTTCTGATCTATTTCTGATCGATCATCAGACTGATCAAACACCCTAGATCGGTCACCAGACCGATCTATACTCAAGGGAGTTCGTGCCAACTCCCTGATCGTACTCCAGACCGATCCAGCCACTCTCCGACTTATGCTCAGTCCCTCGGACCAAGACTTCGTGCCCAACTTCACCCACCAGAACTTAGTGTTGGATCGATAGAATATGATAGAGGGGGGGGGGTGAATATCGTAAAACCGTTTCGGATTATAAAATTAGAGAATGCACAGTGGAAATTAAAACAACGAACGCGAACACAAGATTTTTACTTGGTTCGGAGTCGCGGTCGGCTCCTACTCCAAGGCCCAAGGTCCATGATCGTTTACTGCGGACAATTCTATAATACGCAAAGTATTCACAATGATGTGTACAATAATAGTGCAGTAAAAACAATAATTAAACTCTTCGTTACCGACACCCAGTGTGGATCGTACTTCGGTGCGGAGGGTTATCGTCGACGCTAGTATCTCGAGATCAGAAGTTTCTGGAGCGGAGCGCTTGAGAGAAGAGCGTTGAGGCGTTGGAAAAGTGTGTCTGGAAGCCTTGGGGGTCGAACCCCTTTTATAGTGCACCTAGGGGCGCCCGGGACGCTGGGGGCGCCCTCCACGTGTCTCCCGATCCGCAAACCTTCATCCGGAACTCAGTCAGCCCTTATCCCTCCAGGATCAGGCTCGAGGTTTGATGGGGGCACCCGGGACACAGGGGTCGCCCGGGTTGACTTGATCAAATGGCTTCTCGGCTGAACATCAATCCAATTGCTTCGGTGACTTGGACCCAGGGCACCCGAGGGATCCGAGGCTCCCGGGAGCTTGGAGGTGCCTGCCCCAGTGAGCATCCGAAGCGTTACTTGCTCAGCTTGTCTTGCCTTCACCTTGGGGGCGCCCGGGACATCCGGTCCACTTTTGACTCAACATTTGACCCAACACTTGATCCAGTCCACTTTTGACTCAACATTTGACCCAACATAACCTAGGTCCCTGATCCTTCCAAGCCTACAAAAGTAGATTAAAAATTTAGTGACAAAACAACTCAAATATATCTAAATTTGCAATTAGGTCCAAAAAAAATATAAATCTAGAACCTAGGGTAAATCCATCATTAAGCAATTAAAACATGAGCCAAAAAATAGATTTTAGCATCTAAATTGATCAATAAAATGATACTTAAGGACAAATCAGCCCCGAAATAGATTTTACAGCAACCACTTCGAAGGGGACAGCAGCTCACCAATCAGCCTCTCCATCTTCGGTTCAAGAGGAAGAAATTAGGGTACCCTTGCCCTTTCCACAGTGGAATACTCCAACCAAAAGACAAGTGGAGGAGGAGAAAACCAAAGAGTATAATGAGCTGGTAAAACTTTTTAGCAAAGTAGAAATTAATGTACCCTTGTTGACCATGATTAAATAGATTCCTAAATATGCGAAGTTCCTAAAAGATCTATGTGTTCACAAGAAGAAGCTTAAGGAAAATGAGTTGGTCAGCATGGGGAAAAATGTTTCATCACTCATCCATGCCATACCTCAGAAATGTGAAGACCCTGGCATGTTTACTGTTTCTTGTGAGATAGGGAGCACCACGCTATATGATGCCATGCTGGATTTAGGAGCTTCCATTAATGTCATGCCTAGGACGGTCTTCCAGATGCTTGGCATTGGTCCTCTACAGCCCACTGGAGTTGTGATTCAACTAGCAGATAGAAGCCAGACCCGCCCGGCAGGAGTTATTGAAGATGTTTTGGTAAAAGTGAAGGAGTTGAATTTCCCTGCAAACATCTACATTCTAGACATGGAAGGAGAGTATCTTGCACGTAGATCCCACTTATCCTTGGAAGGCCTTTTCTAAAGACTTCTAGAACAAAAATTGATATATATGCTGGTACACTTTCGATGGAGGTCGGAGACACAATAGTCCAGTTTAGTATTTTCGATGCAATAAAGGATCCTAGGGGAGATCACTCTATTATGAGCATTGACACCGCAGAAGAGACTATTGAGGCACAGTTGACTGCTGATGATGGTGAATTTGACATAGTGGGAGGAGCTTTGATTTTAGAGGAAGCTGAGGAGATAGATGGAAAAGCATGCGACAGCCTTGATTTCAAAACTAAAGCTTTACCGGATTTTTCTTATTTTTTATTTTGTAATGATACTGCTATTGATAGTCCTAATCTTTTTAATAAGGTTGTTGCAGGTATTACTGAGGAGGCATGCACAAGAGATGATTCTACAGGTATAGGGGATTGCACAGAGCCCCAGGGACCACCACCATTTCCAGAAAGTATAGGGACTTGCATGATGGGAGCAAGTACCCAAGGATCACCTATTCCAGTTGAATGTCCACCAGAATTTGAGCCTAAGATGGAGATATTTCTTGTAGAACCAACAGACATTTTTCAGCACGATCAGGTAAGTATTTCTTCTTTTCCTTTAGAAAATTTCAGGGAGTTGTCTAGAATTGCACATGAAGCATATATTGATACATCATTTGTGAAAAATAATTATGGAAATTCTTTAGAGGCATCCAGGCTTGATTGTATTCATGGCTATGATATTCTTGAGACAGATTATGCCAAAATTGATTGTGAGAAATTTTTAGAAGAGCCTGAAATTGAAGTTGTTTATTGTGATGAATCTCTTATTATTTCTTATACTGAAATTGAGTGTGACAAAATTATGGAGGTGCCCGAGATCGATTTTATGGGTTGCGAAAAATTTCTTGATATACCTTTGATGGATTTTAATTGTGAAATTTTTTTAGAAGAGCCTGAAATTGAAGTTGTTTATTGTGAAGAATCTCTTGCTATTTCTTATGCTGAAATTGAGTGTGAAAAACTTATAGAGGTACCAGAGATTGATTTTATTGACTGTGAGACATTTCTTGATAGACCTTATGTAGAAACTGCTTGTGAAAAATTCACTGAGGTACCAAAAATTGATTTTATTGGATGCGATGCATTTTTGGATACATTTTATGTAGAGATTGATGATATTACACTTTTACCTTACCCTACACGCATGAGAAAGGTTTAACATGGTTTTGCAGGGTCCCAGAGATTTCTTGAGTGGGTACTCCATCTAGACAGTCTTCAACCCCCTGGAAGATTTTCCAAAAAGAATAAAGAGGGAGGAGATGATCTTACTTTGACTCATAGCACTCCACCTCTAAAATGGATGTTGAACATTAATCGTCCATGACCATCTGAACATTTTGCTGTCAAGTTTAAGTGTGGGGAAGTAATGCAAAATAAAATTGAGCAAATGAAGGAAACTTTTTCAGCTACCCCTACTCCTCCACTACCACGATGGAGGTTATTTCTTGATAGACTCCGACCGCCAGAAATAAAGGGGAGTTTGTTCCTTCTTGTATTTTCTTTCATTGCATGTTTCATTTTTATGTTCTTTAGAAGTAGAATTTTCTTTTAAAAGAGTTCTTGCTAATAAATGCGTGAGTAGAGTAGAATGAATAAATAGACATGGTAAATACCATTTTATTTCTTTTGGCAATTTTTCTTAATGAGTAGGAATAAATGTATCCCTTAAGGTTATCTTCATGGCATTTTAGAGTCTTTTGAAAACAAATTAAATTTGGTTGTTAAAACTTTAGATTTGAGCTCATGGATGAAATTTTGGATGCTTGAGTACTACTTGATCATGGATTCTTGATTGAGGACTTGAGATGAATTATTTGTACCTAGTGAGGATTAGCCTTATTTTTGTGACACATACATATGATTGTACTCTAGAACTTGCTTAGGTTCTTTCAAAATCATATTTCAATGATTGGATCACATCTATAGAGGCTAATAAATTTGTTTACCTTTCCATATCAATTCTTGACAATAATCATGTTCATTCTATTTTTTCTTTCCTTATCTTATACTCTTAACCATATTTTTATAGGGACTTATTTGTTTGAGTATGTTCTTTGATGTTATTTTGCCCGAGACGGACAAAAGATTATGTGTGGGGGAGTGGTTAGTGATTTGGAATCAATTTTTATCAAGGAAGTACTTCATTTTGAAAAAAAAATGGCCATTTGGGTTGATTTGGTGGCAAGAATAAGTGGGAATTCAGTTGTGAATTTTAATTGAAATGGTTCTATCATAGCAACACTTTTGTAAGGTTTGAATTGAAGCTGTATTAAGCTGGAATCAATGGATGAAATCTGTGTCAAAATAGAGAGGAAAAAAATGCTGTGCAGATTGGAAATGAAGTGTAGTTGGACTGATTTGAGCTGGAAATTTTGAACTGAATTCAGGGGCAGCTATTGAAATCTGAAGCTGAAAAGCTGAGTTCGAAATTACCTAAAAACCTGTAGGGAGCTGTTGTTGAAGCTGCAAGAAAAAAAAATCAGATTAGAATGTTTGGAAGGATTAAGATGGTGTTTCCATACAAGCAATTTGGTATCAACTTGGGATTAAAGCTGATTTTCCGAAACAAGAAATACTTAGCTTTTTGTGAAAACGAAAAAAAAATTCTCTCTCTTTTCTATTTCTCTCCCCCTTGGCCATATATCAATAAGGAGCTTTTGAAAGAAGATTTAAGAAAGAAATGTGTGTATCAGAGCTTATGAGTTTTGAAAAAATACTTAGTATAATTCTAAAAGTATAACAAGCATCTTAAATTGTACCAAAGAAAAACTCCACTTTGAAAAGTATTGTGAATTTAAAAAAATATTTTATATTTGTAGGCAAGTCTTTAGAAAATTCACGCACTTAGAACACTATTGCCTTAGAAAAACTTTCATTTAGAAAAGATTTTTCGAAAGATTGCTCTCATAAAAATATTTTTAATTAACAAATAGTGCATTTGGAAGAATACAAAAAAAAATGTTTTGCAAAAGAAAATTTGAAACACATTTTCACTTTGAAAAAGAATAAAAAAATTGTTCTTTGAAACATGTTTAGTATTGCACTTTTTTAAAAAAATATTCGTACTTTGTAAACATTAGTGCTTTGAAACAGTATTAGTACTTTTGAAGGATGTTATGCATTTTTTGACAAATATAAGCACTAATAAGTGCTCTTGAACAATGATATTTTGGAAACATAATACTTTACTTGACTTGGTTTCTTTTCCAGTCTAACACAATCCTAGGAAACCTTGTTAACTACAAAGACATTTCCTTAAGTGACCTAGAAATTCTCCAAACTCAAGTAAATATAATTCCAAAGAGTATTTCAAAACAATTTTATAAGCTACAAAAGTTTTGAAAAATAGTATTTTGAAAGATAAATTACTTGAACTTTCAACAGGATTTTGAAAATGTAGTGCATGCAAATATATTATTTTGAAATGTTTAATAACTCATTTAATATGACTTTCCCCTAAACTTGACCCAGTCCTAGGAAGCTTGTTAACCACAAGTCCTCTTCCTCTGAGTCCTTAGGATTTGGTTCAGATCAAAAGAATTATCTAATAATTCCAAAAAATAATTGTCAGAAAATTCTTGAAAAATAATATTTAGATAGTTTTCTTTTAGACTCCCCCTAAATTTGACACATCCTAGGAGTCCTTGTTGATCATGAAGAAGATCTCCTCTGTGTCTTTAGGGTTTATCAATATTATAAGAACATTTTTGAACAACCTTTTGAGTATGATAATTTTCAAGGAGATAGATTTTTGAAAACTCAATTTAGAATAATAACACAGTTTTCGGAAAAAAATATCATGAAATGATATTAATTCTTCAAAAAGATAGTAATATACCAAGGTTTTTAAACCAATTTTTGAAAACCTTATTTTGAAATGTTAGTAGGTTTCAGAGCATAAGGTTTTTGAAAATTTTGAATTTTTTGAAAAAGAAACAAAAAAACTCCCCCTGTATCTGACACTGTCTGACTTTATCTAAGTACTTTAAGGAACTTCAGTGTTGACCATGTTTGACTATGTTGACTAGGGTTTGACTATGTTGACTATGTTTGACCAATCAATGACTAAATCAAAACAAACCCTAGACTCTATTTATTGTGATATTTGACATGAAGTTAAAAAAATGTTAGTATTGAAAAAGTAGGGTACAGTACAATAAATTAAAAAAATAGAGGTAAGTTTGAATAACTTTTGCAAACCTTTTTATTTAAAAGGATAGTGAATCATGCTTTTAGGTCATAAATATCTCACCCAGTTTTACGTGATCAAATATGTTAACCATATGGGTTTTGTGAGATAAATATTTTAATTTTGAGAAAACTGGTTAATTTTATTGATTTTGAAAAATGTGTTAAATCTAAGATTTATTGAAAATTTGTGTTAGATTCGAATTCGACAAAGAATAAATTGAATTTGAATTTCAAAAATTGGCTTCCAGGTCTTGGCGAGGCACTAGGCCTTTTTTGGCGGTAGCCTTATTGGATCATCAACCCTTTCCTTGACAAAGCCTTTTAGTGAAATTTCATTTTCAAAATTACTTTTTGCGAAATTCTAGTCTAACTAGTTTGAGTCTTGGATCGGTAGCTTCGGCTAGTTCCACCAGTCTAAAGAGACCAAGTAGTGTATACTTGACCTTATTAGAAAAGGCTTCCCTAACGTATTATCATCTCATCGCCACCCAATACTATGTTGTTCAAATTTCAATTAAATCATTTTAGTCTTTAAACAAATCAATCCTAATTCTAAGCAAAAAAAAACATAAGCGAGAAAAGTAATCATCTAAATCACGGCATAATCATAATAATATTCTGGATTTTCAAAATCAGCAATATTATGAATTAAATTTTCATATGAATTAAAGTTACCCATCTTTCTTTTGCTTGACTATTTTTTCGGCATTTTGTAATGGTCGCGAGCCATTCGGACTTGCTTCCGATGATCCCCTTCTTCGTCGTCAGATTCTAAGTTTGAGTTGGACTCAGGTACTGGTTGAGGCCTCTTTTGTAGTTCTCTTTGAGTTTTCCCTGCAATGAAAACTAAACCTTCCTCGACCATTGCAGTATCAGCTTGATTATTTAATCTTAATTCAGAAAATGATTCAAAATTAGTTACCGATTTTGTCTCAGAAAACTCGTCGTCTGACTCTGGTTTGATTTCGACGTCGGGTGTCGAGTCTGTCTCAGCTACTTGTGCTTGAGCCGAAAATGCAAAATCTTCTAAGATCTCAATATCAGAGCTCTCTTCGTGTAGATTGATTAGCTTTTCCCACATCTCTTTAGCACAGTTGAAGGATTCGACCTGCTTCAATTCTTCATTGGTTAGGCCACATTGTAGGATTGCAGTCGCCCTTGCATCTGTCTCGATCTTCCTCAGGGTTGGCTCATCCAGTTGGTCCCATGCAATTGATAGTCCATCTTCTGTAGGGAGGGAGAACCCTGTTTGAATGATCATCCATATGTCCATATGGGCCTTCAGATGGAACTCCATTTGACTTCTCCAATAATTGAAGTTCTCGTCGGAGAATAGCGATGGACGGGCATTGTTCCACTCTTTGTTGGCCATTTAGTTTAACCTTGTACAGAAAAGAAGTAACAAAAATGTACCAAGACTTGGTCTTCAATTAGTAGTGTGGGAGAAGGAAGAAATAGCCTAACAAAAATATTGCACGAATTTCGAGGTAGAATAATAAAATAAAAACAATTATGACAAATTTTGAAAATGTTACTTTTGTCAATTCTGAAAAGAAATAAGCATTCAAAGTTAAAAATTTTGCTCGAATTAAAGTAACAGGAATTTCGAGAAAAAAATATTAAAATAATAATAAAAAAATTATGACAAATTTTCAAAAATTGATTGTTTTATCAATTCTGACTTATCGTAAAACCGTTTCGGATTATAAAATTAGAGAATGCACAGCGAAAATTAAAACAACGAACACGAACACGAACACGAACACAAGATTTTTTACTTGGTTCGAAGTCACGGTCAGCTCCTACTCCAAGGTCCACGATCCTTGACCGTTTACTGCGGACAATTCTATAATGCGTAAAGTTTTTACAACGATGTGTACAATAATAGTGCAGTAAAAACAATAATTAAACTCTTCGTTACCGACACCCAGTGTGGATCGTACTTCGGTGCGGAGGGTTATCGTCGGAGCTAGTATCTCGAGATCAGAAGTTTCTGGAGCGGAGCGCTTGAGCGAAGAGCGTTGAGGCGTTGGAAAAGTGTGTCTGGAAGCCTTGGGGGTCGAACCCCTTTTATAGTGCACCTGGGGGTACCCGGGACGCTGTGGGCGCCCTCCACGTGTCTCCCGATCCGCAAACCTTCATCGGGAACTCGGTCAGCCCTTATCCCTCCAGGATCGGGGTCGAGGTTTGACGGGGGCACCCGGGACACAGGGGCGCCCGAGTTGACTTGATCAACAAGCTTCTCGGCTGAACTTCAGTCCAATTGCTTCAGTGACTTGGACCCAGGGCGCCCGAGGCATCCGGGGCGCTCGGGAGCACGGGGGCTCCCGGGATCTTGGGGGTGCCTGCCCCAGTGAGCATCCGAAGCGTTACTTGCTCAGCTTGTCTTGCCTTCACCTTGGGGGCGCCCGGGACCTCCGGGGCACCCTGCCCAGCTGCTGCCCCTCTCCTTTGGGGTGTTCTGAGCTGCAGAAACTCATTCCTTCGGTCCTGCATCCAAGGTTAGTACCAAACACAACAAAGCAAGAATGTTAATGAATTTTACAGCCGTAGCTATCCTGGTTCTGACTTTGGGTCTCCAAAATGCAACCCTAGGTCGAACCGACGCCTACTATTCCCTCGACGGGGAACACGTCCTCACCTACTCCTCTCATGAGAATTTACCTGTTGCCAATCGGCTCCTCCGGTTGGACTTTTGCCCGGCAGTCCTTCGCTAGGTGCCTAGCAGTCCTTCGCCAGGTCTTCGTTACCAAGCAGTCCTTCGCCAGGACTTCGTTACCAAGCAGTCCTTCGCCTGGTGGCTAGCAGTCCTTCGCTAGGGCTTCGACTCCTAGCAGCCCTTCGCTAGGTACCTAGCAGTCCTTCGTCAGGTCTTCAACTCCTAGCAGCCCTTCGCTAGGTGCCTAGCAGTCCTTTGCCAGGTCTTCAACTCCTAGCAGCCCTTCGCTAGGTGCCTAGCAGTCCTTCACCAAGTCTTACGGTTTCGATGCCTAGCAGTCCTTCGCTAGGACTTCTTTCTGCACACTCAGTGAACACATTAGATCACAAATACTACTTAACTTTGAATCCTTTGCCAATATCAAAACAAGGTTCGATATGGGGCTTCCTGCACCAACACTTAGTCCAACCTAGCTTCACTCACTACGGCCCATCTTCACATACTGGGATTTCCTTCACCAAGCTTCACTCGCTAGGACCCAACATCACTCACCGGGATTTCCTTCACCTAGCTTCACTCACTAGGACCCGGCTTCACTCACCGGGGTTTCCATCACCTAGCTTCTCTCACTAGGACCCGGTTTCACTCACCGGGATTTGCGTCACCTAGCTTCACTCACTAGGACCTGACTTCACTCACCGGGATTTCCGTCACCTTACTTCACTCACTAGAACCCGGCTTCACTCACCGGGGTTTCCGTCACCCAGCTTCACTCGCTAGGACCCGGCTTCACTCACCGGGGTTTCCGTCACCTAGCTTCACTTGCTAGGACTCGGCTTCACTCACCGGGGTTTCGTGCCCAGTCCCCGACCAGGACTTCCGATCTCACTCAGCCAAACTTAAATCGGTGTCAATACCAAAATAACAATCATGTCAGACTGCATCAACAATCTCCCCCTTTTTATTTTTTGACAACCCGATTTAAGTTTAGGTATTAGAAGTCAAATTTCATTATCGTAAGGGAATCAAAGTCCTCCCCCTACAATAATTAAGTTTGTTATAAACCCTAAACTTAACTAACCATTCTCTCCCCCTTTGTCAAACACCGAAAAGTGTCTGGTTATTAAGTTTTAAACAACTCCCCCTTAAACAAGGGTCTCTCCCCAAACCCAAAATAACGAAAGGTAAGTGTTGAATTGCATTTGAAAGGCATATACATAATTATATCATGGTAAAACACGTATATGCTTCATATGTCACTGAGTATCAGAATATAGATTATGACACTAAGCAACAGAATATAGCTGATGCATCATTGATACTGAGTAAAGCATAATGTTATCAGTCAATGACAATATCAATCATAGTCTACTACATCAGTGTCCTGATCGGTCTCCTTGACTGTTCAGGATGAGGCTTGATCGGTCTGTGGACCGATCAGAGTTTAGATGAGTTTCTGAAATTCTGATATTAGATTGCATTGACAATTGACAGTTCAGAAAAAAAATTTTCTGAAACACGATATGAGTCCCTTAATCAACATAATCAAGCACAGCATATCAGGGAATAAATCTACATCTTCCACGTGATATATCAACTTGATCATCATATCATACGACATCTCCAATAATAATAACAATAATATAATTAGAGAGTAAAGCACATAAATGCACAGTTAAAAACATGATTCAGAAAAACTGGTAAACTTAAGTGTGATGAGCTAGAAGTTGAGTATGTATATACTAAGTTCTAGAACTTAAGTACTAATACCTTGATTTAGTTCGATAGAAAGGAAGCACTAAGTCATAGAACCTAAGTATTGAATTTTGAAGCTCATGTTGTTTGTCTATTAAAGCCTTGTGAGATTTTTATAATGATTTTTAGATAAGTACAAACTATGAGTCCATACTGTTCTTTAGCATGCATTAATGTCGTATAACACATACAGGAAAATTTTGGCATACTCGAATATTGTTCACCTTCAAAAAGTGTATATATATATATATTTTTAATTTTAAAAAAACTTAAGCCTGAGATATATAACAAGATATGGAAAAAATAAGCTGTTATTTTAATATTGTGGCTATCCTCTTGATTCACAGTAAGCCAAAAATTACAACAATAAAACTAATCATTCTAAACAATCCATAGTTCTAATTCAAGTTTGTATCAACAACTCAAAACAAGTTTGTATATTAAGTTTGTATCAAAAATAATGCTCCCCTGATCATTTGTTTGGAGCACCCACTACCAACAAATCATGTTGATAGATGCTCCCCCTCAACCAATGCTATACTACACGAAAAATAGATAATTTAAGTACCCAAACCATGGGACCTAATGCACCTACAATGCACGATTTAGGCGCCCATGCCTTGATCATTTTCTTTTTAATTCCTTGAACCCTAGAGGCATTTGATGATCTAACATGGGTTCTAGACGTTAATGAGACAAAGCTAGGCTCTTTAGTTTAGTAACCTATACCGGCCTTGTTATAAATCGCTCTTTGAGCATTAAGGATCATGTCCAAGGTTTTAGAGCTATTTGAAAATTTCCCAAGAAGATTCTTGAGGTTTTCAATTTCACTCTTCAAAGCCTTGTTCTCATCCTCAAGAGCCTTAACATGCAATTCATCCATATGATTATCATTGGAGGTTCTCAATTGTTCTACTTCCAATTTAAATGATTTCACCTTGTCCTTAGATTTTTTAAGCAAGGTAGTTAAACATGCAATGGTTCTATAACATTTATCTAACTCGGGAGATATTACCTCTTCATCATTCGAAGATGATGAAGCCGCTGTTGAAGGATTACTTGATTCGTCTCCACTCTCCATGTTCGAATCTTCTAAGGCCATGAGAGTCATGTGACAGATGTTCGTCTCCTCCACCTTTTCCTTCTTCTTCTTCTTCTTCTTCTTCTTCTTCTCCTTCTTCTTCTTTCTTCTGTCCCCTGCTACAAAAGCAATACCCTTCTCCTTTGGGCTTTTGTTAGCGATCTCATGTAATTCCATTTCACAAAAGAAATCATCTAATTTAACAATGGAAAGATCCTTAGATACCTTGTAGGCATTCACCATAGATGACCACAAGGTATTCCTAGGAAAAGATTTAAGTATATACTTTACAAGGTCCCAGTTTTCTACCCTCTCATCGATTGTGTGCAAACCGTTGAGGATTTCCTTGAACCGACTATGAAGCTTACTTACAGTTTCATTTTCTTCCATAGAGAGGTTCTGGAGTTGGCTGAGGAGGAGATCTTTCGTGGCTATCTGGGAATCTCGAGTGCCTTCGTGAAGCTCTATGAGCTTGTACCACAGATCTATTGCACTTGAGAAAGGACCAACTTTGATGAGTTGCTCCTTGGTCATCCCACACTGAAGGGTGACCACTGCCTTAGCATCAGCCTCACCTTTTCTTATCTGATCGGCTAACCATCTTGAGAACTCAAGTTCTTTGCCCTCCACATTGATGATGCCCAATACTAGTGTCACGATGAGCACTCAAATTTAGATATTTATAAACTGAAAACCCATGGCTAACAAAGTTAAAATGTAGTAGAGGAGCCTCAGGTAGTATTTTTCCAAGGATTAGTTGAATGAATGTTTAACTCGAGCTTGCAAGTTAATTATCGTTTGATGTTTTGGGTTTTCTAGATAAAATGGGGGGTTTTGCGATAAGAGGTGAAATGACAACTTGAAACGAATTAGACTGAATTTAGCTAAAGCATGGAATGAATAAAGAACTCGCAAGGACTACTCTTAACCTATTGGAGCAACTAAACAATTAAAGCTAAACTATAGAGTTAAACTTAAAGAACTAATTGCAGGTAATAAATTACAAAGAATGAATTGCAAGGAACTAATTGCAAGGAATTAAAGCTAAGCACAAAACAATGCTCAAAGACTTTGCTTAAAATGTAGAGGAAACACACTTGAACATTTGAAGAAAGTAAATGCTTGGAACAAAATTATCCTAAAGTAAACACCAAATCAATTTCTACTCAAAACTTCCCTTTGCCGTCACACAAAGGATGATCCATGAACCACCTAGCTCAAAAACCAGTGAAACAAAACTCCCCTACTCAGTTTGCTGTGAAGTAAACTGCTTTGCTCTTCCTGATCGGTCAACCGACCGATCAGGTCTTCCTCTGATCGGTCACAGGACCGATCAGAGTGTTCTCTGTTCGATCAACCCGATCAGTCAGAAGCTGAACGCCGAACTCCTCTTGACGTGCTGATTCGCGATCAAGCCAAAGACCTTCAGAAATGCATCGGAGAACCCCTCCTAACACTTCTTCAGCTTCGGTAGATGAAAACCCGCGATCAAGTGGAAGCAATCGGTGGAATGGAGCTCAAGCGAAACCTTCTCCCGAGCTCCTTCAGCTGCATGGTTTTGTTAGCAAAACTGAATGAAGATTTACCTCCATGATCTGAAAACTTGAGAAGAAAACAAGTTGATGTGGCCGCGCGCGATCTAATAAAGAAACTTTGAAGAAAAACGATGAAGAAATGAAGATGAACGGAGAAGAAAACTGGATCTGGCGATGCTATGCTACCACGCGACCTCACGATGACCCCGAGCTCGAAGAGGGAATTCTGTATTTATACAACCCATTTAAATTTGGATGGCTGAGATCATTTTTGCTCACCCAACGGACGGATCTTCCCAGATCTGAACCAAACCTCCCAGATCTTGATCTGTGGCTCTGATCTACTCCTCTTTGACTCGGATGGTTCAGATCTTGATCGGGTGGCTCATATTGACCTGATATTTGAATGCACAGTTTAGGCTCTCTCGAGCTTGATCCAACGGCTGAATTAACTCCGATTAGGCTCCAAACTTCAGATCTTGATGCATTGACTTGATTAGCCCTATACTGAGCTCGGATTGATCAGAAGTTGACTGATGGTTCAGATCAAGACATTTCTTGATCGGACGGATCATATTAATTCGATGCTTGATCACCTTGATCCGAATCCAATTCTGGCTCAAGTCTGACCCAATCTGATCTAGGTCCATGGTCATTTGAAGACTACAAAATTAGATTCACATTTTAGTGCCAAAATATCTCAAATATACAAAGATTTAAATCAAAAGCCAAAATAGAGATAGTTCATGAAACCTTAAGTAAATGCCAACTTAAGCATATAAAAGTGGATCAAAACATGGATTTGAGAGCCTAAATTTATCAACAAAATGGTAATTATCAACTCCCCCACACTTACTCTTAGGCGTCTCGCACAGGCCAACTAGATAACCTAAGATGTATCCTTCTGGATTATTCTCAATCATAGTTAGAAGCAATTGAAAGGAAATTACCTAGGGTTGTCAATTCTCAAAAATCTAAGCTCAATGGACTAGTATCTTGTCTTTAAATCAACAACTTAGCATACTTCATCCATCATGACTCATTGAGATGAATTTACTCAAAAAACCTTTCAAAGGGAGTTCTAAAATGGCTCTCTTCCTAAGTTCTACATTTTCGATGAAAGTGGAGCTCACTCAAACACAACATGGTTCTTGCACTACCATTGGCTTGCTTATTATCTAATCTCCACCATCATTATTGACTTGGATCCACATCTATAAAGGCTTATTCAATGAAATGATAGAAATGAGATAGAAGTTTAATGAACTTTGATGCTAAAAATTCATGATAAAGAAAGTAAAGAAATGTGATATGACAAGGAAATATGGAAAAGAAATATAGCATGGTAAGAAAATATGGAATAAAGAAATTTGGTATGATAAGGAAAAATGGAAAAAGTAGAGTAAATGGAAGACTTGGATACCAAAAATATATCCTAATGCACTTCGCCCATTTCTTTTGACTTATCTTGCATGTATCAGAGTTGTGGTGGAGTAGGGATTGTATAGTGCCTCTGGTTTGGGTGAAAACAATGGTAAAATGAAGTGTACCCAGGTTTTGTTGTGTGCCAGCCTCCACCGATCGGTCAAGGGACCGATCAGTCTATGCCTGAACGAACTAGAGATCGGACTGATCTGATACTGATCGTCCTAGCTTCACTCAGATCGGTCATGTGATCAGTCTGTGATAGGCCTGATCGGTCTGGAGACCGATCAAGTGATGATCAGTAGCTGAAACTGCAGATTCCTGAACTGCCTTCTGCCAAGGTTCAATCTCTCAAACAATACTTACTCTTGAATACAACTTTCTCCTTGTTAACATCTTCCACTTCAAAAACTAATCTAACCCCTGACACTTCATGTTTTTCTTTGTCATTCATTTCCTTTTCTTTTCTTTCCTTTATTTTCTTTTGTTTTCTCAGCTGCTGACTTTTGTTTTCTTTCATTCTATTTTTTTCCTGCAGTCGTTCATCACTGATTCAGCCAACTCCTCAGTGTTCTCAGTTTTCTAATTTCATCACTGACTTCTCTTTTGTTTCTGATTTCTTGACATTGGGGACAATTGATGATAAAATCCTAGAATGAATGGATTGTTTCTGATTTCTGCACTTACAGTTTTCTTTTTTTTTTCTTCTGCATTATAATGCTTTTGTTTCTTTTCTTCATACGCAAGAGCTTGAATCATAACTTCATAACTTGGAGCTTTTCATGATAATAGAGAACTAAGTGCTCCACTTGATACAACTTTTAACATATGAAATGATACAAAACTTTTTCATCCACTTCTTCAACTCATACTTGATACAAAACATTTTTCTTGTGGGTTTCCAACTATTTAATGTTTCTTCCAAAATTTGATAAAATGCTTGCATCCTACTCCCCCACACTTAAACTTTTGTCCGTCTCGGGCAAAGTAACATCAAGAAACATCAAGACACCCAAGTCCATGGAAAAGATTATAATGACATGAAGATTAGGGAAAGGAAATACAAAAAAAGAGTGTATCAACAAGGCATCTTGCAAAAATTGATATGAAAATATAGGGAAAGGACACAAAGTGATTCACCTCTATAGATGTGGTCTAATCATAGACATATAGCTTTGAAAGAACCTAAGCAAGTTCTATAGTACAATCACATGTGTGTATCACAACGATAAAGCCAATCCCTCACTAGGTAAAAAGAATTTATCTCAAATTATCAATCTAGAGTCCATAACTAAGAAGTACTCAAGTATCTAAGAATTTTCATCCATTGGCTCAAATCCTAAATTTTAACAACCAAATTTAATTTGCTTTCAAGGGACTCTAAAATGATATAAGAAAATCTAGATGAATACATTTATTCCTAGTCATACAAGAAACAAAGTGCCAAGAAGAACATGGTATCTACAATGACTTTTATTCATTTTACACTACCTAAGCATTTATTAGCAAGAACTCATTGCAAAAAAAAAAATTTACTGCATAGAAAACATAAAATGGTATGTACAATGAAATGAGTATGTATGAAGAATTATTCTCCCCTTCAAATTGGGTAAAGTGCACGGAGCATCCATCTTGGAAGAATTATTCTCATGTGATCAATCTTATATTGCACAGATTTCTCCCTTATTATCTTTGCATAAGTACGTTCCGGTGTGCGGAGACGATTAAGGTTCAGAATCCATTCTTGGGGTAAATAGTTAAAAGTCAAGGTAAACTCAACCCCTCTCACTGCACGCTCTTTAGAAGTCCTTCCGAGAGGTTGTAGGCTGTTAAGTTTGAGTACCCATTCTAGAAGCCTACGAGATCCTGCAAAACCATGTAAAGAAAATACCTCCCGCACGCATGCAGGGTAAAGAAGAAATGAAATACGAACAACCTCTACATAGAATGAATCAAGATATGCATCACAGCCAATGAAATCAATCTTAGGTACATTACTGTGTTTTTCACAATCAGGATCTACATAAGATATGTCAAGAAATGTATCGCAGTCAATAAAATCAATTATGGGCACCTCTATTAATTTTTCACCATCAATTTCTGCAAGAGATGTATCAAGAATTTCTTCACAACCAATGAAATCAATCTCTGGTACCTCTATGGGTTTTGCACAATTAATTTCCACATAAGATGTATCAAGAATTCCATCACATCAAACAAAATCAATTTTAGGCACCTCTAAAAATTTTTCACAATCAGCTTCTACACAGGATGTATCAAGAATTTCATCACAACCAATAAAATCAACACTTGGTACTGTAGGACCGGTGTCGTCGATAGAGGGGGTGGTGAATATCGATCGTAAAAATCTTTTCGTTAACTTCGTAGAAAACTATCGTTCGTTCTAGACACAGAGTTAGTAGCAGCGGAAAAGAAATAGAACGAGCGAACAAAACAAAAGATAGATTACTCGCGGGATTTATTTACTTGGTTCCCGACCCCCCTAGGTCAGTACGTCCAAGGCCTATGTACTCGGCGTGAGTCCACTATTGGTCTCCTTTCCAAAATTTCTGGAGGCGGAGAAACCCGTCTTACAGTACAAGTATTGCAATCACAAATATAGAAAGCTACTTGCAATATAATTAAAGCAAACCGAATAGAACAAGTTTGAAGCTCGGCCGATCTGGACCTCCGAAGTGCCGCGCACTTCCTCCTGGAGCCTCCTGGTCGCACAGCCTCGTCTTTAGCGCATTGTCTGTAGCGACCCGCCTTCTCTGCCTTAGACGGATCGCTACTTTTGTCTACTTTTTGACTCTAATGCACGACTAAGAATGCGGAAATCTTTTTTTTTTCTTTTAAATCCCTCTAGGGATGATAGTCTAACTCTAATAGTCATGCATGATACCATGGCACACCTCCTTTCTCGAAAATTCATAAAGAAAATATTTATTGAAACTCACCATAGGGCAGTCGACTGGTCCTGTACCAGTCGACTGGCACCAGTCGACTGATACTGAACCAGTAGACTGGCACGCCTGAAATCTGAAAATTCAGATTTCGAAACTTGTTTCAAAACTCCACCAAACCTATACTTTCGAGCCATACAAAATCATGACACCATTTTTATACTCTATACTAGTTTTCTAAACAATTTAGTCAATCAAAACGAATCCATAAACTTGAAATTAGGACTTTTGCAAGATTTAGCAAGTTATGAAAAACTATATAAACTTTAGGCTAGAGTTTGTACCAAACTTAACTTCTAACCATTTAAACTCATCATGCAAGATTCTATAACATTGCTAAAGCATTATGAAATGAGAAAGTGACTTTTCTAATCATAATTGAGCAATAAAACTTGATTTAAAAGGGAAACTAGTCCTATCTTGGCACATGCATTAATAGCTCCAATAAAGTATCAATATCTCAAACTACTCACACTTCTATTCATCCAATGCAATCATAAGGATATGTATGCTAAATGAAATGGCATGGAATCTTTACTCTAAGAAATTGAGCATGTAAAACTATCCAAAGCTTAAATGTTCGCTAAACTCCATAAAGCAATAACTTGAAATTTGAATAAACTAAAACATTGTAATTCAAATAACTAAATTGTCTCGTCTCAAGGATCTCTCCAAAATCAGCCACCACACACACTTTACTCAGCACCGCCTCGTCGCCTTCCTTCAGAATTGCTTGCCTTTACCTTTATCTGCAGTAAGAGGAAATGCAACTAGTAAGCAAAAAGCTTAGTAAGTACTATCTAGCTCACAAAATCTCGAAATGTGCAAACATGCTTCTTGAACAATATGAAAATCACATGAGATACTTATATGCTTGAAAGAAAAACACTAAGAACATGTATAACTCAAAACATGCATACTCAAGCATTAATAAATCTCAACTTGCTTTTCTTGGCTCAACTTGAAACTTTAGCTATTCTTTAACTTTTTGAAAACTCTTTAAACTTTAGAAACTTTGCTAAAGCATATACTTGAAAATAATAATCACTTGGATCCACTGAAGACGTAAGTACCATCTCATATGCGCGTTCCCTAAAAGGTTGGGGTAGCGAGCCACCAATCCTAATAGAGCAGACCTTGGTCTACCAGGGCCAAGACCTTGGAATTGGACACCTGGATTTCTTTAACGACGCCCTTGGACGCCGGGTACTGGCCTTATAAAATAAAATAGCTTTTCTTTCTTTTCTTTCTTATCTGTAAATGCCTTGGCATTTTCTCGAGTACCTTGCGTGCTAAAATCCCTAAGTCTTGACTTTTGGGGATTTCTTAAGGCCTTGGCCTTTTCTTTTCTTATCTTTATCTTCTCTTTTCTTTTCTCATAGCTTTTCTTGGACCCTAAACTCACATAGGGTACTTAATCGAACATATATAAGCATATAATGAACTAAGATCACATGCAAAAACTCAAACAAAAAGGAAATATCTCTTTTAAAAACTTTTAAGGGAAATTCTTGCGGAAAAACCGCCTCTTACTGCAGGTGAGCAGTACTTACATTGATATCTTGGACTTACAACCAAGATTGACGTCTAGGGCTCGGGAGAAACTTGAGATCTCGGAGAATTCTTCGCGCCTACGCGTTCCTCTCGTCGCGGGGATTCCGAATATTGGAAGATCTCTTGGAGGAGAGCCTTGGCCGGCCCTCTAGAGCTTGGTGTTGTTTCGCCCAAGAGAGGAGAGGGGAAGGGTCGGCGTGAGGGTTTGGAGAGGAGAGAAATAAAACTTCTCTCTTTAATTATCTATTTATACTTATGGGGCGGATTGACCTAACTACAACTTATCTATTGGTTCGCTTATTCTCTATCAACAAAACGAACCAGCCCCGCCCACTCCTCTCTCAAAGCGCAGGTGACTGGTTCGATTCTCTCCTACACGATTTTCTGTTTATATCCCTTTTTGCCACTTTCGTTTACGGAAAAATTCCATAAAAATATCCATAAATTTGGAATAAATTCTAAGATATTTCTAAAATTAATTTCGAGAATTTTTGGGCTATTTCTTTTAATAAAATACTAAACGGACTCGGAAAATTCCATAAAAATATTCTAAAAATTCCTAAAAATATCTAGAATATTTCTAAAACATTTTTAAATACTTCTAAGGACTTTAAGAACTTCAATATGGAATTTTCGGGGCGTTACATTGTCGTCGGTCAGAGTGATCAAAATGGCACTTTGCAGTTTTTGTTGAAGCAGACGGGTCGAAACCCCTTTTATAGCACTCCTGCGGGCGCCCTGGACGCTCGGGGCGCCCCGATAAACCCGGTCAAACCTTATCCCCGCGTCGACCTCGCCGCAGCTGATAAAACCTTTGACCAGGGTGCCCCGGACCTCCCGGGCGCCCTCATGAAGGCTTATCTATGTTTCGAACTCGAAACGGCACAAACAGGTTTGAACCCGGGCGCCCCAGATGCTCCGGGCACCCCGCATGACACCTATACTGCTTACTTAACACAAACTGCATTTTACTCTTGACTGGGGGCACCCCCATCATCTCGGGCGCCCTCATCAAGCCTTTACACCCAATACTGGATTTTATGCCTTGCTCTGGGTGCCCCCAACAGTGGGGGCACCCCCATCAGCCATTTTCCAGCAACTTGCCTGCTTTGTCTCCGGATCTTAGTACCTGCAAAATACACAAACACAAAGCACATATACATACAATATTAGGCTTAAGGACTTGGTTCTGACTTCGGATCTCCACGAAACCCTAGGTCAAACCGGCACAAGTTCCCATCCCCGAGAACTCGCTTTCACCTACTCCTTTCAGGAGACGATTGCCACCCAATCCTTCGGGTGGACTTTTGCTTAGCTTCCGATTCTTCCAGACCTCGAGACGCTCAAACCCTGACCTGTCTCTACTCCTGTCCTTAGTCATCGCTCAGCTAAGTTGCCCAGTCCCTTGGGCCAAGACTTTATTCCCTAGCAGTCCTTCGCCAGGTGCCTAGCAGCCCTTCGCTAGGTCTTCGTTACCAAGTGGTCCTTCGCCTGGTGCCTAACAATCCTTCGCCAGGTCTTCGGTACCATGCAGTCCTTTGCTAGGTCTTAGACTCCTAGCAGCCCTTCGCTAGGTACCCAGCAGCCCGTCGCCAGGTCTTAGGGTTTCGATGCCCAGCAGCCCTTCGCTAGGTGCCCAGCAGCCCTTCGCCAGGTCTTAGGATTTTGATGCCTAGGTTAACTAGGACTTTTCTTCAACTTAGGTTACTTCTTCTTTGCACCCCTTTGTTTGTTCATTGTATCACTGACTTAAGTGTATTGTCAAATATTAAAACACTTAAAGAAGAACAACATTGATGCAACTTGTACTAACAATCTCTCCCTTTTTAATGTTTGACAATAACTTAAGTTAGATTGGTTGAAGGGACTAACTTACTATTCTTGGGATAAAAAATAAAAAATGATATAAGTTTTTAAGCTACATTTTTGATCTTTGGGAAAAAAATTTCTAACTTAAGCACACGTCTCCCCCTTTGTCATACATCAAAAAACCAAAAAAAACACTTGCACCAATAATGAAAACCTTTGGTTCTTTTTGAAAATACTTAGTGCAAATTTTTGAAAGCATTGTATTTTGAATTATATATTGCATAAATAATTTTGAAAAATGCTATGTGCTTTAAAAAGTACAAGTACTTTGAAAATTATTATGAGCTTTTAAAAAACTGCAAGTACTTTTGAAAGATTTGAAGAATATAAGTACTTTTGGAAAATGCATAACTTTTTGAAAGAATGCTCTTTTGGAAAATATAAGTATTATGCATATTTGCAAGTACTAACTATTTTTGACAAAGATGAAGCTTTGAAAAAATCTATGTAATTTTTGAAACATAATATGTTACTTGACTAGGTTTCTTTTCCAGTCTAACACCATCCTGGGAAACCTTGTTGACTACAAGGACATTTCCTAAGTGTCTTGGAAATTTTTCAAACTCAAGTAAAAATAATTTCATAAGTCACACAACTTCTGAAAAATAGAATAATAGGATGTAAGTACATTTTGAAAAATGTATAAATTTTTGAAATCATAATACTTGATTTGGTTTATCTTCCAGTCTGACACAATCATAGGAAACCTTGTTGACTATAGGGACATTTTCCTAAGTGTCCTGGAAGATTTTCCAAACTCAAGATAAAATTATTTGATCAAAAACCAGATGATTTTTTGAAAATAATAGTATTTTTTTTATAAATTTGATAGTATTTTGAAATAATACTTATGTTTTCAACAGGATTTGAAAATACCGCGCGTGGAAACATTTGAAATATTCAATAATTCTTTTAATTTGACCTCCCCTAAACTAGACTCAGTCCTGGGAAGCTTGTTGACCACAAGTACTCTTCCTTTGAGTCTTAAGGTTTGATTCAAATCAAAGGAATTATCTAATAATTTCAAAACAATTAATTACAAAAAAACTTTTTCAGAAGTTTGATTCAGACTCCCCCTAAATCTGACACATCCTAGGAGTCCTTGTAGATTATGAAGTGGACCTTCCTCTGTGTCGTTACGGTTTATCAAAATCAAACAAGACAAAACACATTCTTGGAATGTATTTTGAAATTTCGAAACATATTTTGAAAATAAGGTAATTTATCCGACATAGTTTTTGAAAAACATAAGTAATAGTGTTTAAAGCCCAGTTTTCGAAAACTGTTTTAAAAGATAGTGGTTTTTCAAGGATAAATAAAAAAAATAAACCACTCCCCCCGGTACTCAACATCGTTTGACTCTATCTACGTGCCTTAAGGAACTTTAGTGTGGTCCTAAAAGGCTTGTGTCTAATTGAGTGAGTCAAACAATTTTTGAAAAGATATATATATATATATATATTTAAAAATATATAATATCTATAATCAATCAGACATGCATGAATTCCATAAAAATATTATTATGTTAAAGCACTATTTTGAAAATATATTTTTAGGAAAATATTCTCAATTTTGAAAAATAATTTTGAAAAATATTTTTCAATTCATTAGTCCTTAACATCTCACCCATTTTAGATGTATCAATACAACAAGCATGGTTGCCTTATAGGTGTATTGTGAGATGTTTGAATCATTTTTCTAAATTTATAATTAACTCTAAGATTTAATTGAAGCTTGTGTTAGATTTGAATTTGACAAGAATTAACTTGAATTTGAATTTCAAAAATTGGCTTCCAAGTCTTGGCGAGGCACTAGGCCTTCTTTGGCTGTAGCCTTATTGGATCATCATCCCTTTCCTTGACAAAGCCTTTTAATGAAATTTCATTTTCAGAATTATTTTTTGAAAAATTCTGGTCTAACTAGTTTGGGTCTTGGATCGGTAACTTCGGCTAGTTTCACCAGTTTAAAAAGACCAAGTAGTGTATACTTGACCTTATTAGAAGAGGCTTCCCTAACGTACTATCATCTCACCGCCACCCAATACTAGGTTGATCAAGTTTCAATTATTCTTTTTCCTATAGCCGCTCTAATATATGCATAAAATTTAAATATGAATGACATGTCATATTTTTAAAAGAGGTAGCAAATGCATGGCATAACAATTATGCATGAGTCAAACAATTCAAATCATTTTATTCGAGTTTCTAAAAATATATCAAATTCCCGATTTGACACATGTCATGTGAACCCGCGAATATGCCAACCCACTTTGACATATTCAATTTTATTGAATTAATTGTTGCGGTTTTAGTAAGGTTTTAGATTACTTCGAGTTTAAGTTATTTAAAATTTAGTTGAATTCAAGTTAATTAAGAATTAATTGAAGTTTAAATTAATTTGAAATTGATAAATTTGATTTAAATAATTTCGAGTGTAATTTAATTTTAATTTAATTTAATTTCGAATAACTAAGATTTAATTAATTAGATTTTGAGTTTAATTTTAATTTTAATTTAATTTAATTTCGAATACTTATGATTTAATTAATTTGATTTTGAGTTTAAATTTATTTCAAATAATTAAGATTTAATTTGAATTTAATTAAGATTTAATTTGAATTTTAATTAAGATTTAATTTGAATTTAATTAAGATTTAATTTTAAATTTAATTAATATTTAATTTGAATTTAATTAATATTTAATTTGAATTTAATTAATATTTAATTTGAATTTAATTAATATTTAATTTGAATTTAATTAATATTTAATTTGAATTTAATTAATATTTAGTTTGAATTTAATTAATATTTAATTTGATTTTAGTTAATATTTAATTTGATTTTAATTAATATTTAATTTTAATTTAATTAAGATTTAATTTGAATTTAATTAATATTTAATTTAAATTTAATTAATATTTAATTTGAATTTAATTAATATTTAATTTGAATTTAATTAATATTTAATTGGAATTTAATTAATATTTAATTTTAGTTTAATTAATATTTAATTTGAATTTAATTAATATTTAATTTGAATTTAATTAATATTTAATTTGAATTTAATTAATATTTAATTATGATTTAATTTGAATTTAATTAATATTTAATTAATATTTAATTTGAATTTAATTAAAATTTAATTTGAATTTAATTAATATTTAATTTGAATTATTAAGGTTGAAATGATTAATTAATAATTGTGGGTTTAAATTCATCATTTTCATTATTTCAAAAATTTCTTTTTCATCTTTATCTGTCTTTTCAAGTTTTTCTAATAATTTTGATTTATTTGAACCTTTGTAATTTTTATTGACTATGACCCTAATCTTAGAAAATTTTATCTCCTCCTTAACATTACATCTTTCAATATCCTCAACATAGGTGGAGTAATTTTTGCCACTAATTAAGGTTTTGTCATAATCTTCAATATTATCTATGATTAAGTTATTATCTAAGAGAATTTTCTCTTCAATATTATCCTCAGAATCATCCTCAGATACATCTTTATCCTCAAGATTTTCAAATTTTAATTCAAAATTATCCTTAGGATTTTTAAATTTTAATTCAGAATTCTCCTTAGGATTTTCATATTTGAATTTGGAGTTATCCTTAGGATTTTCAAATTTGAATTCGGAGTTATCCTTAGGATTTTCAAATTTAAATTCGATTTTATCCTTAGGATTTAATTTATCTGAATTAATGTTATCAGAGTTAACATTATCCGAATTATGATAATTTAATTTAGAAATTTCTGAATTGATGTTCTGGATTAAATAGTTAATTTCGGATATTTTAGTCATATTTATATTTTCTATTTTGACATGCAAAGAATTAATTTTACTATGCAGTAAGTCTAATTTATCAGAAAAATTAACTACATTATCACAAGGCAGTGTAGGAACTTGTAAAAATTTTGGAACATAAATCTTACGTACCTTTGCCGGACACTTGTTTTTGTAGTGTCCGTACTTCTCGCATTTGAAGCATCGTACGTGATCTTTGTTTTTCCGGACTCCTGGCACTGGTACCCCCTTTGCCGCCGGTGGTGTAAACCGAGTCTTACGAGTAGGACACTGATTTTTATAGTGCCCTCTCTCCCTGCACTTAAAACACGTAATATGAAATTTAAACACAGACATTTAAATTAAAATATACCAGATTCACCCCTGGGCTCCCACTCAACTCTTGGCGTCGTTGCTCCGTCGGCAGTTAGTCCGGTGAAGAGCGGCTCAGCTCTGATACCAATTGTAGGACCGGTGCCGTCGATAGAGGGGGTGGTGAATATCGATCATGAAAATCTTTTCGTTAACTTCGTAGAAAACTATCGTTCGTTCTAGACACAGAGTTAGTAGCAGCGGAAAAGCAATAGAATGAGCGAACAAAACAAAAGACAGATTACTCGCGGGATTTATTTACTTGGTTGCCGACCCCCCTGGGTCAGTACGTCTAAGGCCTATGTACTCGGCGTGAGTCCACTATTGGTCTCCTTTCCGAAATTTACGGAGGCGGAGAAACCCGTCTTACAGTACAAGTATTGCAATCACAAATATAGAAAGCTAATTGCAGTATAATTAAAGCAAACCGAACAGAACAAGTTTGAAGCTCGGCCGATCTGGACCTCCGAAATGCCGCGCACTTCCTCCTGGAGCCTCCCGGTCATAGAGCATCATCTTTAGCGCGTTGTCATCGGTCAGAGTGATCAGAATGGCACTTTACAGTTGTTGTTGAAGCAGAGGGGTCGAAACCACTTTTATAGCACTCTTGTGGGTGCCCTGGATGCTAGGGGCGCCTCGATAAACCCGGTCAAACCTTATCCCCGCGTCGACCTCGCCGCAGCTGATAAAACCTTTGACCAGGGCACCCCGGACCTCCCGGGCACCCTCATGAAGGCTTATCTGTGTTTCGGACTCGAAACAGCACAAACAGGTTTGAACCCGGGCGGCCCGAACGCTCCAGGCGCCCCGCTTGACACCTATACTGCTTACTTAACACAAACTGCATTTTACTCTTGACTGGGGGCGCCCCCATCATCCCGGGCGCCCTCATCAAGCCTTTACACCCAATACTGGGTTTTATGCCTTGCTCTGGGCGCCCCAACAGTGGGGGCGCCCCCATTAGCTATTTTCCAGCAACTTGCCTGCATTGTCTCCGGATCTTGGTACCTGCAAGATACACAAACACAAAGCACATATACATACAATATTAGGCTTAAGGACTTGGTTCTGACTTCGGATCTCCACGAAACCCTAGGTCGAACCGGCACAAGTTCCCATCCCCGAGAACTTGCCTTTCACCTACTCCTTTCAGGAGACGATTGTCACCCAGTCCTTCGGGTGGACTTTTGCTTAGCTTCCGATTCTTCTGGACCTCGAGACGCTCAAACCCTGACCCGTCTCTACTCCTGTCCTTAGTCATCGCTCAGCTAAGTTGCCCAGTCCCTTGGGCCAAGACTTCATTCCCTAGCAGTCCTTTGCCAGGTGCCTAGCAGCCCTTCGCTAGGTCTTCGTTACTAAGCAGTCCTTCGCCTGGTGCCTAGCAATCCTTCACCAGGTCTTCGGTACCAAGCAGTCCTTCGCTTGGTGCCTAGCAGTCCTTCGCTAGGTCTTAGAGTCCTAGCAGCCCTTCGCTAGGTGCCCAACAGCCCGTCGCCAGGTCTTAGGGTTTCGATGCCTAGCAGCCCTTCGCTAGGTGCCTAGCAGCCCTTTGCCAGGTCTTAGGGTTTCGATGCCTAGGTTAACTAGGACTTTTCTTCAACTTAAGTTACTTCTTCTTTGCTTCCCTTTGTCTGTTCATTGTATCACTGACTTAAGTGTATTGTCAAACATTAAAACACTTAAAGAAGAACATCATTGATGCAACTTGCACCAACAGGTACCTCCATGAATTTTTCACACTCAAGCTCTCCACAAGATGTATCAAAAAATGTATCACATTCAACAAATTCAATTTCAGGTGCCTCTATGGAATTTTCACATTTAGTTTCTATAGAAGATGTATCTAGGAATATTTCACAGTCAACAAAATCAATCTCAGGTACCTTTATGAGTTGTTCACAATCAATTTCTACAGAAAATATGTCAATAAATTCATCACAATGAACAAAATCAATCCTAGGTTCCTCCATGAATTTTTCACAAGCATCCTCCATATAAGATGTACCAAGAATTGCATCATCTTCAACAAAATCAACACTAGGTACCTCTATGGATTCTTCCAAAGAAATAGGAGGAATACTTACCCTATCATGCTGAAAAGTACCTGGAAGTTCTACAAGAGTAGATGTATCCATGGCCTCCTTCTGGTCAAGTAAAGGCTCTACCTCAATCTCAGGTTCTGGTGGACATTCAACTAGCTCAGGTGATTCTTGGGTTCTTGCTTCCACCATGCAAGTCCCTACACTATCTGGCTTATCCTCTGAATCTCCTAATGTATGAATCAATGATGGTGGTCCCTAGGGCTCAGTGCAATCCCCTACACCTGTGGAATCATCTCCAATGCATGCTTCCTCAGTAATATCTGAAACAACCATATTAGAAAAATTAGGACCGACAATAACAATATCATCACAAAAAAAAAATGAGAAGGGTCCTGTAAAGCTTCAGATTTGAATTCAAGGCTGTCACAAGTTTTCTATCCATCTCCTCCAATGCCGCCACAACTAATGCATCCTCAGCTTTCTTTGAACTGAAATCTCCTCCCACAATGTCAAGTGAAACTTCATCAGCAATTAAATCTGCCTCGATAATCTCATCTGAAATATCCATGCTAATAATAGGAGGATCCTCTCTGGAGTGCTGTGAGAAGTGTAGAGAGACTTTTGGTTCTTCCACTTGAGCTGAAAAATTTGAAAATGAACTTTGAGCAAGGATTACAAGAGGACTAGCTGTTGTAGGTGCCCTAATTTTATGGATTTCTTCTTCTTCCACAAAAACTGCAAGATCAATTGAAGAAGGACTTGGGCATGCGCTAGGGTCACTTTGAAACGGTATAAGATCAATTTCGGGGCTGTTTTGAGATGGAAAATTAGATGCTGGATATTTTTCAGAAAAATCATCCCTTGGAATGTTTAGACTTGAAACCACTTCCTCATTCCACAAAGTTGGTGCATAATCATACCCCTTAAAATCTTGAGTAGCTTGAGAAGGCGATTGACTTGATTCTTGGGCTTGCATTCGATTCATATCACTAACCATTTGCTCAAGGTGTCTTTCAAAGTCTTTAAGAGTAGAATCATACTCTTGTTGTTGTAAACTTTTCTATTATATGAGTTGTTGTATCATCTCTTCTAGCCTTTGTTGTTGAGCCTCAAGCTCACTAGAATCATCAAGGTCTCCTTGATTGGCGTGGATCTCTTGTTGAACTTGAAATGTAGCATTAGGTTGCTGAAAATCATGATTAAGCTATGAATTCTGAAAATAGGGTTGTTGGGGCTGATTGAATTGTTGATTCGGCTGTGAAAATTGCTGAAAATTTGACTGGGAACTTGGTTGAAACTGCTAAAAATCGTAGCTCTAAAACTTCTGAGTTTGAGGTGGAAAATAAGGTGGTGAAGGCTGAAATTGTGGAGGTTGAAAACTCTGATTGTATGGTTGAAAACCTTGATGATTAGGATTGAAACCTTAATGAAAATTTTGGAATTGTGGCTGAAATTGCTGTGGTGGCTGACTCCAAGGTTGGTTTTGCTGGAAATTCGAATAGGGCTACTGAAATTGTTGATTAGGCTGGAATGGTTGAAAATTTTGTTGAAAATTCTTGAATTGAGAATAGGGTTGCTGAAAATTCTGACAAGGCTGCTGAAAGTTCTGGAAATACTGATATTCTGCCAAGAACTACTTGAATGCATAGAAAAATTTTCAATAGCTTCTCAAACTCTTAAGATCTCCTCCTGCAGTCCTGGCCACAAACAAACAAAAATGGCAGCCAATGTATACAAAAAGATTAACCTAATGAAAACAAAAGCAAAGAATATAAATATTAAACACAAACTCAAATTAAACAAACTCAACTTGTAATTCCCAGGCAACGGAGCCAAAAATTTGATGATGCCTAATAATAGTGTCACGATGAGCACTCAAATTTAGATATTTATAAATTGAAAACCCTTGGCTAACAAAGTTAAAATGTAGTAGACGGGCCTCAGGTCGTATTTTTCCAAGGACTAGTTGAATGTATATTTAACTCGAGCTTGCAAGTTAATTGTCGTTTGATGTTTTGGGGTTTCTAGATAAAATGGGGGTTTTTGCGATAAGAGGTGAAATGACAACTTGAAACGAATTAGACTGAATTTAGCTAAAGCATGGAATGAATAAAGAACTCGCAAGGACTACTCTTAACCTATTGGAGCAACTAAACAATTAAAGCTAAACTATAGAGTTGAACTTAAAGAACTAATTGCAGGTAATAAATTACAGAGAATGAATTGCAAGGAACTAATTGTAAGGAATTAAAGCTAAGCACAAAACAATGCTCAAAGATTTTGCTTAAAATGTAGAGGAAACACACTTGAACATTTGAAGAAAGTAAATGCTTGGAACAAAATTATCCTAAAGTAAACACCAAATCAATTTCTACTCAAAACTTCCCTTTGTCGTCACACAAAGGATGAGCCATGAACCCCCTAGCTCAAAAACCAATGAAAGAAAACTCCCCTGCTCAGTTTGCTGTGAAGTAAATTGCTCTGCTCTTCCTGATCGGTCAACCGACCGATCAAGTCTTCCTCTGATCGGTCCTGTGATCGAGCCAATGATCAGTTACAAGACCGATCAGAGTGTTCTCTATCTGATCAACCCGATCAGTCAGAAGCTGAACGCCGAACTCCTCTTGACGCGCTGATTCACGATCGAGCCAATGACCTTCAGAAATGCGTCGGAGAACCCCTCCTAACACTTCTTCAGCTTCGGTAGATGAAAACCCGCGATCAAGTGGAAGCAATCGGTGGAATGGAGCTCAAGCGAAACCCTCTCCCGAGCTCCTTCAGCTGCACGAATTTGTTAGCAAAACTGAACGAAGATTTACCTCCTTGATTTGAAAACTTGAGAAGAAAACAAGTTGATGTGGTCGCGCGCGATCTAATAAAGAAACTTTGAAGAAAACCAATGAAGAAACGAAGATGAACGGAGAAGAAAACTAGATCTGGCGATGCTCTGCTACCACGCGACCTCTCGACGACCCCAAGCTCGAAGAGGGAATTCTCCATTTATACATCCCATTTAAATTTGGACGGCTGAGATCGTTTTTGCTTCACCCAATGGTCGGATCTTCTCAGATCTAAACCAAACCTCCCAGATCTTGATTTGTGCCTCTGAACTACTCCTCTTTGGCTCGGATGGTTCAGATCTAGATCGGGTGGCTCATATTGACCTGATATTTGAATGGACGGTTTAGGCTCTCTCAAGCTTGATCCAACGGCTGGATTAACTCCGATTAGGCTCCAAACTTCAGATCTTGATCCATTGACATGATTAGCCCTATCCTAAAATCAGATTGATCAGAAGTTGACTGATGGTTCAGATCTAGCCATTTCTTGATCGGACAGCTCATATTAATCCGATGCTTGATCACCTTGATCCGAATCCAATTCTGGCTCAAGTCTGACCCAATCTGATCTAGATCCATGGTCATTTGAAGCCTACAAAATTAGATTCACATTTTAGTGTCAAAATATCTCAAATATATAAAGATTTAAATCAAAAGCCAAAATAGAGATAATTCATGAAACCTTAAGTAAATGCCAACTTAAGCATATAAAAGTGGATCAAAACATGGATTTAAGAGCCTATATTTATCAACAAAATGGTAATTATCACACATCCCTTGGAGGGGTGAAGCCCTCCTTGACTGAGAACCACATGTTGATATTGGTGTTCAAATAATACTCCATTCTTGACCTCCAATATTGGAATTCGGCTCCATCAAAAAATGGGGGTCTGTTGGTGCTGAAGCCTTCTCTCAAAGTCATCCTTCTTTGCTCTCGGGTGTTAAACCGTTGGCAAGAGCCCCAGGCTCTGAAACCACTTGTTGGACCTTGGATGGCTATAGAGGGGGGTGTGAATAGCCAGCCACATAAAAACATGGCTTCTCTGATCTTTCTGCACTTAGGGTTAGCAGCGGAAACAAAATACAGACAGAAAGAAAAATAACACAAAAGGAAAACACACTCTAACAGAGGGATTTACAAGATTCGGGGATAACTTGCCCTTACTCCTTGGCGTGCCAATGAGGTGGGCGATCCCTTGATCATCGGCAGATCATGCCCCGGAAATCCAGATAAAACAATCTCCTTCTCGGTGGAGAAACCTCTCCACTGCCAGTCTCAGAAGAATTTCAAACTAAGCACATAGACACGAGAAAGAAAAATAACACAGAAGGAAAACACACTCTATCAGAGGGATTTACAAGGTTCGGGGATAACTTGCCCCTACTCCTTGGCGTGCCCATGAGGTGGGCGATCCCTTGATCGTCGGCAGATCAAGCCCCAAAAATCCGGATAAAACAATCTCCTTCTAGTGTGGAGAAACCTCTCCACAGCCAGTCTCAGAAGAATATCAAACTAAGCACATAGACATGAGAAGAATCTCACACACAATAGATGCAGTAGGAAGCTTCAAGGAAGTGTTGATGCAGTCTGACACGATTGTTATTTTGGTGTTGACACTGATTTATGTTTGGTTGGATAAGTTCGGCTTAAGTCCTGGTCGGGGACTGGGCTCAAATCCCGGAGAGTGAAGCCGGGTGATGGAAATCCCGGTGAGTGAAGCCGAGTCCCGGTAAGTGAAGCCGGGTGACGGAAACCCCGATGAATGAAGCCGGGTCCTGGTGAGTGAAGGTAGGTGACTGAAATTCCGGTGAGTGAAGCCGGATCCTGTTAAGTGAAGCCAGGTGATGGAAATCCCGGTGAGTGAAGCCGGGTCCCAGTGAGTGAAGCTGGGTGACTGAAATCTCGGTGAGTGAAGTCGGGTCCCTGTGAGTGAAGCCGGGTGACTGAAATCCCGGTGAGTGAAGTCGGGTCCCGGTAAGTGAAGCTGGGTGATGGAAATCCCGATGATTGAAGCCGGGTCCCGGTGACTGAAGCCGGGTGACTGAAATCCCGGTGAGTGAAGCCGGGTCCTAGCGAGTGAAGCTAGGTGACCGAAACCCTGGTGAGTGAAGCCAGGTCCTAGCGAGTGAAGCTAGGTTGAATGATGTCCCGGTGAGTGAAGCTGGGCATGAAGTCTTGGTCCGGGTGACGAGCATGAGTCAGGTCAGAGTTGGATCGGTCTGGAGACCGATCAGGGAGTTGGCACTAACTTCTAGTTGAGGATCGTTCTGGTGACCAATCTAGAGTGTCTGATCGGTCTGGTGACCGATCAGGAAGAAAACAGAAACACTCTGTGTGGATTTTGTTTGGCTTCTGATTGTTTTGGTGAACGATCAGAAGATAAACCTGATCGGTCTGTTTGACCGATCAGGATCGGTCTATCCGCACCCTGACCGATCAGGATGGCTCCTTATCGATCAGGGAGTGACCTGATCGGTCACCAGACCGATCAGGGTACAACCTGATTGGTCAGGTGACCGATCAGGGCCTTTGGCTAGTGGGAATTGGAGAGGAAACTCCAGTAAGCTGTGGATCGGTCATAGTGACCGATCCACGATCTTGATCGGTCATTGTGGCTGATTAGGGAGTCACTGGATCGATCAGGAGGTGACTTGATCGATCAGGGTCATCACTGATCGGTCTGGTGACCGATCAGGGTCATCACTGATCGGTCTGGTGACCGATCAGTGTCTGATAACTTTAATTTGAATCGTTGACAGACATTTGATTTCGTTCTAGTTTCCTTCTGAAATCTACTGATTCCTTTTGATATGCTTTGCTAATCATTTCATAAGTGTGCAGGTGAGCCAGGGATGACTCAAACCAAGAAGGAGGGTCAAGTGGTGACTTTCGCTTCGGTCAGGTTTGTCCGTTTTCCCTTCGCAGGTTTCGATGGCTTCTGGCACGAGCTAGCAACTGGCTGGCGAAGCTGACGACTAGCCTGAGGCTCGGCTGAAGAGGGTTCAGTGGACTGAGCGAGGTCAGTGGGTGACCGATCAGTGTCTTATAACTTTAATTTGAATCGATGACAGACATTTGATTTCGTTCTGGTTTCCTTCTGAAATCTACTGATTCCTTTTGATATGCTTTGCTAATCATTTGATAAGTGTGCAGGTGAGACAGGGATGACTCAAACCAAGAAGGAGGGTCAAGTGGTGACTCTTGCTTCGGTCAGATTTGTCCGTTTTCCCTTCGCAGGTTTCGATGGCTTCTGGCGCGAGTTAGCAACTAGCTGGCGAAGCTGTCGACTAGCCTGAGGCTCGGCTGATGAGGGTTCAGTGGACTGAGCGAGGTCAGTGGGTTGGTGACAAAGGTTGCAGACGCGCCGGGTGAGCAGACGCTTAAGAAGAAGCTGGGAAGCAGAGGAGCGGATAGAGAATAGACAGAAAACGTGAGAAGATTTGCTGTGTTGTTTGAGCTCTCCGTATAGCTTCGTGCTTGAGTGTTTCTGCTACATTTTGGTGTGAGCCTTCTTCTCGTGATCACCTGTACTCAATCTCATATCATCTTGAGACGATTGTGGAGAGGTTTCTCCACCGAGAAGGAGGCATTATTCTATCCGGAAGTTCCGGGGCTTGATCTGCCGACGATCAAAGGATCGCCTACCTTATGGGCATGCTAAGGAGTAGGGGCATGTTATCCCCAAACCTTATAAACTATCTAAGTTAGCGACTGGTTTAGTTTTTGGCTTTGTATTTCGGTTCTGTTTGTTCTTTTTGTGTTTGTTTTCGCTGCGAATCTCTGATCGCAGAATGTTTCAAAGAAGCAAGTGTTTTTAGTGTCTGGCTATTCACACCACCCCTCTTTAGCCATCCAAGGTCCATCAAGTGGTATCAGAGCGAGGTTTATGGTAAATTATCAAAAACTCCTCAGTCCGATCAGCCATCCGATTCCTTTACATCAAAATTGGTAAATTATCAATAGATCTATGAATTAGGTTTATGGTTAATGTTGGTGCAGAATGCACCTAAGTCAAACCTGTATTTTGATAATGACAACATAGATCAAAACTTAAGTCCTTCTTGTTTTCTAACAAGTTAATCAAGTGTGCAGTGAAAGCCCTAGCAAAGGACCGCCAGGCACTGGCAAAGGAATGCCAGAGTTAAAAGCCCTAGCGAAGGACTGCTAGGCACCACGCGAAGGACAGTCTGGGACTGAAGACCTAGCGAAGGACTGCTAGGCACCGGGTGAAGGGTAGCTCGGTAATCCAAGCCCTGACAAAGGACCGTCAGGCAAAAGTCCAACCAAAGGAGCGGTTGGCAACAGGTAAATTCTCCCGAGAGGAGTAGGTGAGGACGCGTTCCCCGTCGAGGGAACAGTAAGCGTCGGTTCGACCTAGGACTCCATTTCGGAGACCAAAGTCAGAACCAAGACAGCTAAGGCTGTATAAAATAAATAATTAATTGTGTTATTGTGTTTTCGACAAACCGTGGATACAGGACCGAAGGAACGTGTGTCTGCAACTCAGAGAGCCTCAAAGGAGTGAGGCAGCAGCTGAGCAGGGCGCCCTGAGTGTCCAGGGCGCCCCCAAGGTGAACCAGAACCAAGTGAAGCAACATGGGCTTCGGCTGCTTATTGGGCAGGGCGCCCTCAGCAGCCAAGGCGCCCTCAGCAGCGAAGGCGCCCTGAGCGCCCAGGGCGCCCTCAGGTGCCAAGGCGCTTCGCGCCTAAGCTAACGAGGCCAAACAACTCTATCCAGCCGAGAAGACCGAGTCAACCAGGGCGCCCTCAATGACCAGGGCGCCCCAGAGGTCAAACCTCATCCCTATTCAGCTGGGATAAAGCTTGACCGAACTGATTGCGGATCGAGTGACACTTGGCAGGGCGCCCCCGACGTCCAGGGCGCCCTAGGGGCTATAAATAGCACCCCTCGACCCCAAGCTTCACATCAACTTGATTCAAAAGCTTCCACGCTCTTCTACGCTCATGCCTTGCTCCAGAAACGCCTCATCTCGAGCCGACGATGTCCCGCTGCCCCGGAAAAGAATCGATACACCCGGACGTCGGTAACGAAGTGCTTAATATTTTATTATTATTTTATTGCACTCTCTTTGTAATTGAAATCATTGTAACCTATTTGCGCGAATATAGAATTGCCCAAAGTAAACGGTCAACGACCGTGGGCCTTGGAGTAGGAGTCGACACAGGCTCCGAACCAAGTAAAAATCACTGTGTCTTTGTGCTGTGTCCCGTATTTTTATTTCCGCTGTGCACCTACTCTTAGTTTTCCGAAAAAGGGCGATTTCCGATATTCACCCCCCCCTCTATCGGCTTTTCACGATCCAACAAGTGGTATCAGAGCGGGGAATTCAAACTTGGTGCAACCACCAGTTTGAAATATTTTTTTTCGGATATTTTTTTAATTTAATTAATTTCTTTTAATTATCTTTATCCCGCACTGCTAATCCAAGACCAAGTCTTGGGACACTTTTTTTTGTAAAATTTCCTTTTACAGAACAAATGTCTATGCAAGAGGGATTCAGCACCGCTAGACCTCCACTCTTCAGTGGAGAAGACTTTTCCTACTGGAAAAGTCGCATGGAGGTCCACCTGAAAACTCAGGTGGACATGTGGATCATTATCCAGTCCGGTCTGGAGATCCCCCGAAATGCAGAAGGACTTCCACAAAGCTACTCGGAGTGGGACAACACTCTAAAGCGCAAGATAGAAGCCGACGCAAAAGCAACGCAAACCCTACAATGCGGGCTGACAAAGGAAGAGCTGAACCGAGTGGGCCCCTTCAACAGTGCAAAAGAGCTATGGACAAAACTGATCGAGCTGCACGAAGGACTTCGGACACCAGGATCAGCAAAAGGGATCTGCTACTGAATAAACTCTACACTATCAAGATGGCCGACAACGAAACAGCAGCCCAGCTCCACGCACGAATCCAGGAGGTAATGAACGGTCTTCACTCAATAGGTCACAAGGTTGAAAACCGTGACCTAATAAGGTATACTCTAAACGCCTTTCCTAGAAACACCTTGTGGGCATCTATGGTAGATGCATACAAGGTCTCTAGAGATCTTTCTAAAATAAAACTAGATGAATTATTTTCTGAACTAGAACTGCACGAACAGACTAACACCAATTCGGTCGAAAAAGGTATTGCTTTCATTGCAGGTAAAAACTTAATGACAACGAAGAAGAAAACTGAACCTGAACCCGAGTCTGACACAGACTCAGAAGATGAAGAAGGAGATCAAACTAAACTGGTCCGGCTCGCTCGAAACTACTACAAGGAGCTGAAGAACCGAACCAACAAACGAAAAACCGACCGAAGAAAGGACGAACCAACTGAACCAGCAAACAAGCCCAATATGACCTGCTACGAGTGCAAGAAAAAGGGCCACTACAAGTCAGAGTGCCCTAACCTAAAGGAGACGAAGAAGCCGAGAAGAAAGAAGGCACTGCAAGCAACCTGGGACGAGTCTTCCTCAGAAGAAGAAGAAGAGGCACCCCAGTCCAACCTCCTAGCTCTGACCACCTCAGATAAAGTCGAGACAGAGTCAGAATCAGAACAAGAGGACGGCGAGCTGACCTTCACAGAGGACGGAGAAATTAAGGTAACAGGTTTTAATAGATTACAGTTAACTGAATTGATTTCTTTTCTTTCTCGAGATTTTGCAAAAGCCAAACTCCGGGTCGAATCCCTCCGACAGGAAGTAAAACTCCTGAAAGAGGGAGCTGACTCTAAACCCTTGATCGAGAAGGTTCAGGAAGGAACTTCTATTCAAGTTGAAAAACTTGAAAAGGAGAACTCCTCCCTGAAAACTCAGGTTAAGGAATTTAGAACAGCTTTAGAACGATTTACATCTGGTTCCAAGGGTCTTGACATGATCCTTGGAAAACAGAAATCAATTCTAAATCGATCTGGACTTGGCTACCGAACCAAATCCCGACAAAGATCATATTTGACTGTACTGAATCAGTCCAGAAGAAAAATTCAGGCATGGGTACCTAAACTATGCCTGAACCAACCTACTGGATCAAATCAGTATTGGATCCCCAAGGACAAGATTCACATCTTGCCTAACCATCACCGTGGCTTTAGTCCAGGGGGAGCCAAACTGAAAACTATTTTTATTATTAGATAAACTTGTTATTCCTGATTTAAATTGCTTGATTGATTGATTAGTTATTTTTTGCAATATACCATGCTTAGACTTAGGCTAGCTTAAGGATTGAACAAACTTAGCTGAAATTTGACAACATAGTATTGGGTGGAGGTGAGATGATAGTACGTTAGGGAAGCCAATTTGACGGAACTAGCCGAAGCTACCGATCCAAAATCCAAACTAGTTAGACCAGAAATTTTTCAAAGAATAATTTTGAAAATGAAATTTCATTAAAAGACTTTGTCAAGGAAAGGGTGGATGATCTCATAAGGCTTCGGCCAAAGAAGGCCTAGTGCCTCGCCAAGACCTGGAAGCCAATTTTTGAAATTCAAATTCAAATTAATTTTTGTCAAATTCGAATCTAACACAAAATTTTAGCTATGTATAGACTTAAACATCTTTTCAAAAATTTCAAAATTAATTAATTAAGTCTTCAAAATTTAAATTATCCTTCAAAATTAATCAAAATTTTCAAAATTTTCAAAAACTATCAAAACCTGTCTCACAAAACCTATAAGGTTAACGTGATTAAAAACCCTAGATTTGGGTGAGACAGACTAGGCAGTGAAACTCAATTTAAGCTATTCCTGATTCTAATTGGATCCAAATCAAGAAAATTCTTTATGCGTAGGAACATAAAGATTTGGACCAATGGATGTTGGATAGCGGTTGCTCCAGACACATGACTAGAGATAAATTGAAGTTCACCAAGCTCAAACTCAAAAACCTAGGCTCAGTGGCATTTGGCAATAATGCCACACTCAAGGTAATTGGGTCAGGTAACATTGAGCTTAAATCTGATTTCATTATTAAGAAAGTTCTATTGGTTGAAAACTTTAATTTTAACTTGCTTAGCATAAGTCAGTTATGTGATACTGGTTATAAAGTTACTTTCAACAGTTCCAACTGCCTAATTAGAAATGAACAAGACTCAGAAATCATACTTAAGGGCAGTAGGAAAAATAATGTATATACTATAAATCTTCCTATTATACCCAAATGTATGTTAACACAATTAGAACAATCAAACCTCTGGCATAGGAGATTAGGACATACCAATTTGAGAACTATCTCAAAAATTACCCAACTTGGCTTAATCAAAGGTATCCCCAACATCAAAAATAATGAAAACCTAATATGTGAATCATGCAATTAAGGTAAGCAAACCAAATCCAATCACAAACTAATTCAGTCTGACTTAACTCAAACCACACTTGAGCTCCTGCACCTGGACCTATTTGATTCACATGGAGCCAAGTCACTAAGCAGAAACCGATACTGCTTAGTAATAGTTGATGATTACTCTAGGTTTACCTGGGTTAGGTTCCTAAAAACCAAAGATGTAACCCTAAACCTATTCAATGAATTCTGTAAACTAATTGAAAAGGAGTGATCACGGGGGAGAATTTGAGAATCAACGATTCGAAGAATTCTATAAAATAAATGGGTATTTACATGAATTTTCATGTCCTAGAACCCCCCAACAAAATGGGATAGTTGAGCGAAGGAATAGAACCTTACAAGAAGCTGCTAGGGCTATGCTCAACGAATTTAATCTAGCAAACCAATTTTGGGCAGAAGCAATTAGTACAGCCTGTTATATCCAAAATAGGGTGTTAATTAACAAACGACACAACAAAACCCCCTATGAATTGTACTATCACAGACTACCAAATTTACATTACCTAAGAGTCTTTGGGTGCAAAGTCCATATCCTAAACACCAAAGACTATTTAGGAAAATTTCAATCCAAGTCAAACCCAGGTATCTTCCTAGGGTATTCAACCACAAGTAGAGCCTATAGAGTTTACAACAAACAAACTAAGAAAATTGAAGAAACAACCAACTTAATTTTGATGAAGAAATCAATTCAAATTCTAATAATTCAGAACCAATTTCATCAAACTCTGACCAAGAAAATGAACAACTAATTGAACCCTTAAACGAACTAGCTATCGAACCAACTAATGAATCAACTGAACCAAGAATCGAACCAACAAATAACCAGTCGAAACAAATAGTGAACCAAACCGACCAGCTGGACCTGAGGCTGAACCAAGCACTAGAAGAACAAAGAAACCCAGACTTAGTCACCCAACCGATCAAATTGTGGGTGATCCAACTCTAGGAGTCAGGACTAGGTCCTCCTATAGAAACCTCAGTCAAATAGCTATGATATCAAAAATAGAACCCAAAACTATAGATGAAGCCCTACCTGACCCTGATTGGATCATAGCTATCAAGAAGAATTAGCCCAATTTGAGAGAAACCAAGTCTGGGAACTAGTGCCTAAACCTGAAGGTAAATCCATTATAGATACTAAATGGGTCTTTAGGAACAAACTAAATGATCAAGGAGAAATAGTCAGAAATAAGCCCGTTAGTAGTAAGGGATTCAGCCAAGTAGAGGGACTAGACTATGATGAAACATATGCCCCAGTAGCTAGACTTGAGTCCATTAGAATGTTATTGGCCTTTGCATCCCATAAAGGATTCAAGTTATATCAAATGGATGTAAAGTCAGCCTTTTTAAATGGATTTATTAAAGAAGAAGTTTATGTAGGGCAACCCCCCGGGTTTGAGGACTAGACAAACCTAACCACGTCTATAAACTAACTAAAGCCCTATATGGATTAAAACAAGCACCTAGGGCTTGGTATGAAAGACTATCAACTTACTTAACTACTAAAGAATTTAAACAAGGCCAAATCGACTCAACCCTATTCATTAAAACCCTAGGAAAAGATATATTTATTGCCCAAATTTACGTAGATGACATAGTCTTTGGATCCACCAACACCAACTTTCTAAAAGAATTGTCAAGATAATGGAAGATGAATTTGAAATGAGCTTAGTTGGTGAGCTTACATTTTTCCTAGGACTACAAATCAAACAACTAGGGATGGTAACTATGTTCATCAATTCAAATATGCTAAAGAATTAATAAAGAAATTTAAAAATGGATAACTCTAAAAGCATAAGTACCCCATGGCCACTAATGTAAAAATAGATAGTGACCCTGATGGTAAACCAGTGGATCCTAAACTCTATAGGAGTATGATAGGTAGCCTACTGTACCTTACAGCCAGCAGACCTGATATTCTTTTTGCTGTAGGGATGTGTGCTAGATACCAAACTTGTGCTAAGGAAACGCACTTAGCAGCCCTAAAAAGAATTTTAAGATATGTAAAGGGCACCCTAAATGTAGGGATTTGGTATCCTAGAACTTCAACTTTTGATTTAACAGGATACACAGATTCTGACTATGCAGGCTGTAAGTTAGATAGAAAGAGCACAAGTGGAAGCTGCCAACTGTTAGGTCAGAGTCTAGTTAGTTGGTGCAGCAGAAAACAACACTGTGTAGCTCTATCCACAACTGAAGCTGAGTATGTGGCATTAGGAGAATGTGTGGCTCAACTTTTATGGATGATGCACACACTCAAGGACTTTCAGCTCAACTACACCCAAACTCAAGTATTTATTGACAATATAAGTTCAATTAATTTAACTAAGAACCCAATTCAACACTCCAGAACCAAACATATAGAAGTCAAACATCATTTTGTAAGAGACCATGTAGCCAGGGGTGAAATAGCACTTAAGCATATTGACTCTAAATCCAACCTAGCTGATATATTCACAAAACCCTTACCTGAATCTGAGTTCAGTTCACTAAGAAGGCAGTTAGGATTGTGTTCAGTAGAATAGTTTAACTCAATTGTTTTACTCTACTTGATTTCAAAAATAAGTTTTCTAAAATTAGAATTTTGAAAAACTGTTTTATTTAAATTTCAAAATCAGTTTTCATTTTCAACTTAGTTTTTTTTTAAAAATCAATTTTAAAATCTTTTCGACTTAGTTTTATATTTATTTTAAAACTACCCCCTTCAAAACTAGGGATTTTTCGAAAATGGACTTAGCCTAGGCTTTAACCCTAGAACTACATGCACCTATAGACTTAGAAGCCAGCATCTCACAAGCACCTTAGGATACTTTTGATTGATAACCTAGAAACCTTCACAGAGGACGGAGAAATTAAGGTAACTGGTTTTAATAGATTACAGTTAACTGAATTGATTTCTTTTCTTTCTCGTGATTTGGCAAAAGCCAAACTCCGGGTCGAATCCCTCCGACAGGAAGTAAAACTCCTGAAAGAGGGAGCTGACTCTAAACCCTTAACCGAGAAGGTTCAGGAAGGAACTTCTATTCAAGTTGAAAAACTTGAAAAGGAGAACTCCTCCCTGAAAACTCAGGTTAAGGAATTTAGAACAGCTTTAGAACGATTTACATCTGGTTCCAAGGGTCTTGACATGATCCTTGGAAAACAGAAATCAGTTCTAAATCGATCTGGACTTGGCTACCGAACCAAATCCCGACAAAGATCATATTTGACTGTACTGAATCAGTCCAGAGGAAAAATTCAGGCATGGGTACCTAAACTATGCCTGAACCAACCTACTGGATCAAATCAGTATTGGATCCCCAAGGACAAGATTCACATCTTGCCTAACCATCACCGTGGCTTTAGTCCAGGGGGAGCCAAACTGAAAACTATCTTTATTATTATAGATAAACTTGTTATTCTTGATTTAAATTGCTTGATTGATTGATTGTTTATTTTCTGCAATATACCATGCTTAGACTTAGGCTAGCTTAAGGACTGAACAAACTTAGCTGAAATTTGACAACATAGTATTGGGTGGAGGTGAGATGATAGTACGTTAGGGAAGCCAATTTGGCGGAACTAGCCGAAGCTACCGATCCAAAATCCAAACTAGTTAGACCAGAAATTTTTCAAAAAATAATTTTGAAAATGAAATTTCATTAAAAGGCTTTGTCAAGGAAAGGGTGGATGATCCCATAAGGCTTCGGCCAAAGAAGGCCTAGTGCCTCGCCAAGACCTGGAAGCCAATTTTTGAAATTCAAATTCAAATTAATTTTTGTCAAATTCGAATCTAACACAAAATTTCAACTAAGTATAGACTTAAACATCTTTTCAAAAATTTCAAAATTAATTAATTAAGTTTTCAAAATTTAATTATCCTTCAAAATTAATCAAAATTTTCAAAATTTTCAAAACTATCAAAACCTGTCTCACAAAACCTATAAGGTTAACGTGATTGAAAACCCTAGATTTGGGTGAGACAGACTAGGCAGTGAAACTCAATTTAAGCTATTCCTGATTCTAATTGGATCCAAATCAAGAAAATTCTTTATGCGTAGGAACATAAAGATTTGGACCAATGGATGTTGGATAGCGGTTGCTCCAGACACATGACTGGAGATAAATTGAAGTTCACCAAGCTCAAACTCAAAAACCTAGGCTCAGTGGCATTGGAATAGCAATCAGGTAAGCAGGTATTGAGCTTAAATCTGATTTCATTATTAAGAAAGTTCTATTGGTTGAAAACTTTAATTTTAACTTGCTTAGCATAAGTCAGTTATGTGATACTGGTTATAGAGTTACTTTCAACAGTTCCAACTGCCTAATTAGAAATGAACAAGACTCAGAAATCATACTTAAGGGCACTAGAAAAAATAATGTATACACTATAAATCTTCCTATTATACCCAAATGTATGTTAACACAATTAGAACAATCAAACCTCTGGCATAGGAGATTAGGACATACCAATTTGAGAACTATCTCAAAAATTACCCAACTTGGCTTAATCAAAGGTATCCCCAACATCAAAAATAATGAAAACCTAATATATGAATCATGCAATCAAGGTAAGCAAACCAAATCCAATCACAAACTAATTCAGTCTGATTAACTCAAACCACACTTGAGCTCCTGCACCTTGACCTATTTGATTCACATGGAGCCAAGTCACTAAGCGGGAACCGATACTGCTTAGTAATAGTTGATGATTACTCTAGGTTTACCTGGGTTAGGTTCCTAAAAACCAAAGATGTAACCCTAAACCTATTCAATGAATTCTGTAAACTAATTGAAAATCAAAACGACACTAAAATAAAAAGACTTAGGAGTGATCACGGGGGAGAATTTGAGAATCAACGATTCGAAGAATTCTGTAAAATAAATGGGTATTTACATGAATTTTCATGTCCTAGAACCCCCCAACAAAATGGGATAGTTGAGCGAAGGAATAGTCAAACCTGTGTTTTGATAATGGCAACATAGATCAAAAGTTAAGTCCTTCTGTGTTCTAACAAGTTAATCAAGTGTGCAGTGAAAGCCCTAGCGAAGGACTGCTAGGCACAGGCGAAGGTCAGTCTGGGACTGAAGACCTAGCGAAGGACTGCTAGGCACCGGGCGAAGGGTAGCTCGGCATCCAAGCCCTGACAAAGGACCGTCAGGCAAAAGTCCAACCAAAGGAGCGGTTGGCAACAGGTAAATTCTCCCGAGAGGAGTAGGTGAGGAACGCGTTCCCCGTCGAGGGAACAGTAGGCGTCGGTTTCGACCTAGGGCTCCATTTTGGAGACCAAAGTCAGAACCAAGACAGCTAAGGCTGTATAAATTAATGCTTATCTTGTTTTCGGACTAACCCTGGATGCAGGACCAAAGGAACGTGTGTCTGCAGCTCAGAGAGCCTCAAAGGAGTGAGGCAGCAGCTGAGTAGGGCGCCCTGAGTGTCTAGGGCGCCTCCACGGTGAACAAGAAACAAGTAAGGCAAAAAGGAGTTCGGGCTAACCACTGGCCGGGGCGCCCTATGCATCCAGGGCGCCCTCAGCAGCCAGGGCGCCTGAGCGCCCAGGGCGCCCTCAGGAGCAAGCGCTTCGCGCCTACGCCAGCGAGGCCGATCAATCTATCCAGCCGAGAAGACCGGTCAACCAGGGCGCCCTCAGCGACCAGGGCGCCCCAGAGGTCAAACTTCATCCCTATTTAGGTGGGATAAAGCTTGACCGAGCAAACTGCGGATCGGATGACACTTGGCAGGGCGCCCCCAACGTCCAGGGCGCCCTAGGGGCTATAAATAGCACCCCTCGACCCCAAGCTGAACATCAACTTGATTCCAAAGCTTCCACGCTCTTCTACGCTCGTGCCTTGCTCCAGAAACGCCTCACCTCGAGCCGACGACGTCCCGCTGCCCCGAAAAAGAATCGACACACTCCGGACATCGGTAACGAAGAGCTTAATATTTTATTATTATTTGATTGCACTCTCTTTGTAATTGAAATCATTGTAACCTATTTGCGCGACTATAGAATTGCCCAAAGTAAACGGTCAACGACCGTGGGCCTTGGAGTAGGAGTCGACACAGGCTCCGAACCAAGTAAAAATCACTGTGTCTTTGTGCTGTGTCTCGTATTTTTGTTTCCGCTGTGCATTTACTCTTAGTTTTCCGAAAAAGAGCGATTTCCGATATTCACCCCCCCCTCTATCGGCTTTTCACGATCCAACAAGTGGTATCAGAGCGGGGAATTCAAACTTGGTGCAACCACCAGTTTGAAATATTTTTTTTTCGGATTTTTTTTAATTAATTTCTTATAATTGTCTTTATCCCGCACTGCTAATCCAAGACCAAGTCTTGGGACACCTTTTTTTGTAAAATTTCCTTTTATAGAACAAATGTCTATGCAAGAGGGATTCAGCACCGCTAGACCTCCACTCTTCAGTGGAGAAGACTTTTCCTACTGGAAAAGTCGCATGGAGGTCCACCTGAAAACTCAGGTGGACATGTGGATCATTATCCAGTCCGGTCTGGAGATCCCCCGAAATGCAGAAGGACTTCCACAAAGCTACTCGGAGTGGGACAACACTCTAAAGCGCAAGATAGAAGCCGACGCAAAAGCAACGCAAACCCTACAATGCGGGCTGACAAAGGAAGAGCTGAACCGAGTGGGCCCCTTCAACAGTGCAAAAGAGCTATGGACAAAACTGATCGAGCTGCACGAAGGGACTTCGGACACCAGGATCAGCAAAAGGGATCTGCTACTGAATAAACTCTACACTATCAAGATGGCCGACAACGAAACAGCAGCCCAGCTCCACGCACGAATCCAGGAGGTAATGAACGGTCTTCACTCAATAGGTCACAAGGTTGAAAACCGTGACCTAATAAGGTATACTCTAAACGCCTTTCCTAGAAACACCTTGTGGGCATCTATGGTAGATGCATACAAGGTCTCTAGAGATCTCTCTAAAATAAAACTAGATGAATTATTTTCTGAACTAGAACTGCACGAACAGACTAACGCCAATTCGGTCGAAAAAAGTATCGCTTTCATTGCAGGTAAAAACTTGAAGACAACGAAGAAGAAAACTGAACTTGAACCCAAGTCTGACACAGACTCAGAAGATGAAGAAAGAGATCAAACTAAACTGGTCCGGCTCGCTCGAAGCTACTACAAGGAGCTGAAGAACCGAACCAACAAACGAAAAACCGGCCGAAGAAAGGACGAACCAACTGAACCAGCAAACAAGCCCAATGTGACCTGCTACGAGTGCAAGAAAAAGGGCCACTACAAGTCAGAGTGCCCTAACCTAAAGGAGACGAAGAAGCCGAGAAGAAAGAAGGCGCTACAAGCAACCTGGGACGAGTCTTCCTCAGAAGAAGAAGAAGAGGCACCCCAGTCCAACCTCCTAGCTCTGACCGCCTCAGATAAAGTCGAGACAGAGTCAGAATCAGAACAAGAGGACGGCGAGCTGACCTTCACAGAGGACGGAGAAATTAAGGTAACTGGTTTTAATAGATTACAGTTAACTGAATTGATTTCTTTTCTTTCTCGTGATTTGGCAAAAGCCAAACTCCGGGTCGAATCCCTCCGACAGGAAGTAAAACTCCTGAAAGAGGGAGCTGACTCTAAACCCTTAACCGAGAAGGTTCAGGAAGGAACTTCTATTCAAGTTGAAAAACTTGAAAAGGAGAACTCCTCCCTGAAAACTCAGGTTAAGGAATTTAGAACAGCTTTAGAACGATTTACATCTGGTTCCAAGGGTCTTGACATGATCCTTGGAAAACAGAAATCAGTTCTAAATCGATCTGGACTTGGCTACCGAACCAAATCCCGACAAAGATCATATTTGACTGTACTGAATCAGTCCAGAGGAAAAATTCAGGCATGGGTACCTAAACTATGCCTGAACCAACCTACTGGATCAAATCAGTATTGGATCCCCAAGGACAAGATTCACATCTTGCCTAACCATCACCGTGGCTTTAGTCCAGGGGGAGCCAAACTGAAAACTATTTTTATTAGATAAACTTGTTATTCTTGATTTAAATTGCTTGATTGATTGATTGTTTATTTTCTGCAATATACCATGCTTAGACTTAGGCTAGCTTAAGGACTGAACAAACTTAGCTGAAATTTGACAACATAGTATTGGGTGGAGGTGAGATGATAGTACGTTAGGGAAGCCAATTTGGCGGAACTAGCCGAAGCTACCGATCCAAAATCCAAACTAGTTAGACCAGAAATTTTTCAAAAAATAATTTTGAAAAATGAAATTTCATTAAAAGGCTTTGTCAAGGAAAGGGTGGATGATCCCATAAGGCTTCGGCCAAAGAAGGCCTAGTGCCTCGCCAAGACCTGGAAGCCAATTTTTGAAATTCAAATTCAAATTAATTTTTATCAAATTCGAATCTAACACAAAATTTCAACTAAGTATAGACTTAAACATCTTTTCAAAAATTTCAAAATTAATTAATTAAGTTTTCAAAATTTAATTATCCTTCAAAATTAATCAAAATTTTCAAAATTTCAAAACTATCAAAACCTGTCTCACAAAACCTATAAGGTTAACGTGATTGAAAACCCTAGATCTGGGTGAGACAGTAAAATTAAGACTAAATGATTCCCTTAATACCTGTGTTTCAGTGAAATTCTATATGTCAAACCATGGTCAACAAGGTCAAAACACGGTCAACATAGTCAAACCATGGTCAACATAGTCAAACCACGGTCAACATAGTCAAACTACGGTCAATGTAGTCAAACCAGGTCAAATGCACTTCATTTGAGTCAAAAGCTAGTCCCTAGGGCGCCCAAACCGGTGTGGGCGCCCCAAGGCTGGTCAAAAGCTGCCAAAAGGCAGCTGCAGCCCTGTTTAGGGCGCCCTTGTCATGCAGGGCGCCCTCCCACAATCGTTCAGCGGCAGAAAGCTACACAAACAGAACTACAGACCTGATAAAGGCACCCTCGTCCGGAAAGGCGCCCTTGCCAGTGTCCTTCAGTGGTCAAAAGCTGCCAAAAATGCAGCTGCAGCCTGGTCAAGGCGCCCTGGTCATACAGGGCGCCCTCGCCAGTTAGGGCGCCCTCCCGAGGCAGGGCGCCCGAGACTGCCTATAAAAAGGGGCTCCCTTCCCCTTCTACTCTTCACACCCAAAACACTTCTCCTCCTCAACCTTCTACCTTCCAAGAGATCTTGCAACCCTCTCAAGCTCTCAAGCCCTCAACAATGCCTCCCCGAGCAAATCGGTATAATTTATTGTTTTTTTAATTTCTTTTCAATTTTTCAATAAATGCACACTTTCTTTAAGTATACATTCTTTCTCTTAGAAGACGCCGACCTAATCAGGCAGAACCCGGTACTCAACCTAGTCCTGATCATAGGTTTCCCAATTTAGAATTATGTAACAAGTTCGCTCGTACCACCTATAAACCTATCAAAACGAGTTACTTGAATAGGCTATTCTTCACCCAATCCTGTCCCCTAGCTATGAACGTCATAAACCACTACCAACTGGACAATCTCGTATTCTGCACTCACCCAATCAATACTTCCTTATGTGCAGAATTTTACAATAATATCATTAGACAGGATAATCTCATGTTCTCCACCATGGTTCAAGGTATTCGCTTAACCATCACACCAACATTACTGAACCGATTTTTAGGACTACGACCCTCGCAGTCCATCTTCTGTTGTTATCCTCCTAGGGAGCCTCCCTTTGATGCTCCCTATTCTCACATCACCTTAGACACATTACACGCATACTTCTTTAGGCAACCAGTGGCCAGACGATTCCAGTCAGTCGACTTAGAGGTTCAGGACTACGCCCTATACAGGGTCTTAGTCCGATGTATTCTACCCTTATCCACCAGGGACATCACCACTATGCGACCATTCCATACCTTTCTCCTGTACGCCCTGATTCACCAGCTAGATATTGATATAGGACTTCATATGTTTCACACTATCCTACACGCATCCAGTGTGACCACGCAAGGGCGGGTACGCACACCCTACTACCACGTTATCACGTCCCTACTACATTACCATGGTAGGAACATTACCGAGGGAGAAATGGCCGATTTGACCGACTACGATGAAATAGGCTATAGAAACTTCGCCCTAGTAGGTATAGAGGTGTCCGGTACCGGGGTTCTGTCCTGGAGACGTCGGAGAGCAGCTCATCAGATCGATTCGGACGAGGAGGTCGAGTACGACGTCGCAGATGTAGCAGCAGAAGCCCGAGCCCATATAGACGAGCCCGCTCCACCGACACTCTACGAGAGAGTGACCCGTATGGAGACACAGATACAGAGTCTCCGAGAGGAGGTCGAGGCCTCTCACATAGAGCAGATGGACGCTCGCCGAGCTGATAGAGAAGTAGCTGATGCACGATTCTTACAGATGATGGCACGATTCGATGCGTGGCAGCCGGGTCCATCTGATCACCCCGGTCCTTCATCTTAGATTCACTTAGCATTATACCTATTTGACTACCCCTACTCAGTAGGGTTGACTTGTGCTTGACTGTTGACTATGTTGAAACTAGAGTACCTGCTTTTATTTTATAATGACTAGTTTATAATTATTGGGTTCTTGTCAATCAGTTAGGATTGTGTTCAGTAGAATAGTTTAACTCAATTGTTTTTACTCTACTTGATTTCAAAAATAAGTTTACTAAAATTTTCTATTTTTGAAAAACTGTTTTATTTAAATTTCAAAATCAGCTTTATTTCAGAAATCAATTTTAAAATATTCTCGACTTAGTTTTATATTTATTTTAAAACTACCCCCTTCAAAACTAGGAATTTTTCGAAAATGGACTTAGCCTAGGCTTTAACCCTAGAACTGCATGCACCTATAGACTTAGAAGCCAGCATCTCAAAAGCACCTTAGGGTACTTATGATTGATAACCTAGAAAGGGTTGAGATGCTTAGGTCTTTGCCTCAATTCAAGATGCTTTAAGTCAGTGCATCTGCAGTAATTGGGGCACTAAATACAACTTATACAGCAATCAAGTTAAGTGTCAAGTCTAGAAAATCTAACTTGAACAAAAACACTTAACTTGACTAACCCTAGCAAAAAACTACTGTTTATAGCAGTTAGTAAGTAGCTAATTGGGTTAGACAGACCCCTACAGAGAGAATTGATTGATTTAGTATAAATTTAAGTATGGATTGATTCAGTACAGCAAAAATTTTACTTATTTCCTTATTTATGCTGTATTTAATTGTTTTGATATATAGCAAAGGGGGAGAGATAGGAAAGGAGAGAGTAAAATTTTCTTTTCAAAATTTTCTTAACTCTATCCTTTATTCAAAAAGTCTTTCTGAAAGATACTTAAGCCTTCAAAACTTCTACTTTCAAAATTACTTAAGCCTTTTCGAAACTTTTACTTCAAGCTTTCAAATTTTGCAAAGTACTCTAGCTTCAAACTTTTTTCAAGCTTTCAAATTTTGCAAAGTATTCTAGCTTCAAAATTTTTTTTCAACTTTCAAATTTTGCAAAGTACTCTAGCTTCAAACTTTTTTCAAGCTTTCAAATTTTGCAAAGTACTCTAGCTTCAAACTTTTTTCAAGCTTTCAAATTTTGCAAAGTACTCTAGCTTCAAAATTTTTTTCAACTTTCAAATTTTGCAAAGTACTTTGGCTTCAAACTTTTTTCAAGCTTTCAAATTTTGCAAAGTACTCTAGCTTCAAAATTTTTTTTCAAGCTTTCAAATTTTGCAAAGTACTCTAGCTTCAAAATTTTTTTCAAGCTTTCAAATTTTGCAAAGTACTCTAGCCTTTCAAAAGGTTTCTACTTAAGTTTGTCTTTACTCTAAAGCTAAAGTTTTTCAAATTTGTTAAGTACTAAAGTGTTTCAAAACCTACTAAGTACTTAAGCTTGTTATATACTACAGAGTATTTAAGCTAACATTTTGAGTACTGTAAAACTTAAGACTTTAAACTCAAATTATGCTTTAAACTCTACTATGTATTTTTAAGTTACCTAAAACTTAAGTACAAGTAAAGTGTTTAAAACCCCACAAATTTTTGAAAAACATAGGGGGAGATTCCTTCCAGGGGGAGGGAACAAAAGTTAAAACTTTTTCATGTCTTGCTTAAACTTAACTTTTTGAACTAGGGTTGCCATAAATCAAAAAGGGGGAGATTGTTGGTGCAGAATGCACCTAAGTCAAACCTGTGTTTTGATAATGGCAATATAGATCAAAAGTTAAGTCCTTCTTGTGTTCTAACAAGTTAATCAAGTGTGCAGTGAAAGCCCTAGCGAAGGACTGCTAGGCACCAGGCGAAGGTCAGTCTGGGACTGAAGACCTAGCGAAGGACTGCTAGGCACCGGGCGAAGGGTAGCTCGGCATCCAAGCCCTGACAAAGGACCGTCAGGCAAAAGTCCAACCAAAGGAGCGGTTGGCAACAGGTAAATTCTCCCGAGAGGAGTAGGTGAGGACGCGTTCCCCGTCGAGGGAACAGTAGGCGTCGGTTCGACCTAGGGCTCCATTTTGGAGACCAAAGTCAGAACCAAGACAGCTAAGGCTGTATAAATTAATGCTTTATCTTGTTTTCGGACTAACCCTGGATGCAGGACCAAAGGAACGTGTGTCTGCAGCTCAGAGAGCCTCAAAGGAGTGAGGCAGCAGCTGAGTAGGGCGCCCTAAGTGTCTAGGGCGCCTCCACGGTGAACAAGAAACAAGTAAGGTAAAAAGGAGTTCGGCTAACCACTGGCCGGGGCGCCCTCTGCATCCAGGGCGCCCTCAGCAGCCAGGGCGCCCTGAGCGCCCAGGGCGCCCTCAGGAGCCAAGGCGCTTCGCGCCTACGCCAGCGAGGCCGATCAAATCTATCCAGCCGAGAAGACCGGGTCAACCAGGGCGCCCTCAGCGACCAGGGCGCCCCAGAGGTCAAACTTCATCCCTATTTAGGTGGGATAAAGCTTGACCGAGCAAACTGCGGATCGGATGACACTTGGCAGGGCGCCCCCGACGTCCAGGGCGCCCTAGGGGCTATAAATAGCACCCCCTCGACCCCAAGCTGAACATCAACTTGATTCCAAAGCTTCCACGCTCTTCTACGCTCGTGCCTTGCTCCAGAAACGCCTCACCTCGAGCCGACGACGTCCCGCTGCCCCGAAAAAGAATCGACACACTCCGGACATCGGTAACGAAGAGCTTAATATTTTATTATTATTTGATTGCACTCTCTTTGTAATTGAAATCATTGTAACCTATTTGCGCGACTATAGAATTGCCCAAAGTAAACGGTCAACGACCGTGGGCCTTGGAGTAGGAGTCGACACAAGCTCCGAACCAAGTAAAAATCACTGTGTCTTTGTGCTGTGTCTCGTATTTTTGTTTCCGCTGTGTACTTACTCTTAGTTTTCCGAAAAAGAGCGATTTCCGATATTCACCCCCCCTCTATCGACTTTTCACGATCCAACACAAACTTGAAGGAGACCAAGAAGACAAGAAGAAAGAAAGCACTCCAAGCAACCTGGGACGAATCTTCCTCAGAAGAAGAAGAAGAAGCACCCCAGTCAAACCTACTAGCCCTGACCGCCTCAGAAGAAGTCGAGACCGAGTCAGAGTCAGAAAAGGACAACGGTAGACTAACCTTTTCAGAAGACGGCGAAATCAAGGTAAGTGGTTTCAATAGAAGTCAGCTAAATGAACTTATTTCGTATCTTTCTCGAGATTTGGCGAAAGCCAAACTCCGAATCGAATCCCTCCGACAGGAAGTAAAACTCCTGAAAGAGGGAGCTGACTCTAAACCCTTAACCGAGAAAGTTCAAGAAGCAACTCCTACTCAAGTTGAAAAACTTGAGAAAGAGAACTCCTCCCTGAAAACTCAGGTTAAGGATCTTAGAGCTGCCTTAGAACGATTCACTTCTGGTTCCAAGGGTCTTGTCATGATTCTTGGAAAACAGAAGTCCGTTCTAAATCGATCCGGACTTGGCTATAGAACCAAATCCCGACAAAGATCTTACTTTGCTGTACTGAATCAGTCCAGAAGTAAAGTTCAGGCATGGGTACCTAAACTGTACCTGAACAAACCAACTGGATCAAATCAGTATTGGATCCCCAAGGACAAGATTCACATCTTGCCTAATCATTACCGTGGCTTTAGTCCAGGGGAAGCCAAATTAAAAACTATATTTATTGTTAAATAGAATTTAATTCTTGCAATTTGCTTGATTAATTATTTATTTAAATTTCTACAATTTACCATGCTTAGACTTAGGAATGGTTAGTATAAGGACTGAACAAACTTAACTGAAACTTGACAACATAGTATTATGTGGAGGTGAGATGATAGTACGTTAGGGAAACCAATTCTAATAAGGTCAAGTTTACTTGGTTTCTTTAGACTGGTGAAACTAGCCGAAGCTACCGATCCAAAATCCAAACTAGTTAGACCAGAACTTTTCAAAGATTAATTTTGAAAATGAAATTTCATTAAATAGCTTTGTCAAGGAAAGGGTTGATGATCCAATAAGGCTACGGCCAAAGAAGGCCTAGTGCCTCGCCAAGACCTAGAAGCCAATTTTTGAATTTCAAATTCAAATTACTTTTTGTCAAATTCAAATCTAACACAAATTTTCAGTTAAGTATAGATTCAAACATTTCCTTTCAAAATAAATTTAATTGTCTTCAAAAATTAATTTAAGGGTTTTCAAAAAAAAAAATTTTTTAAAAATGATTTTACTTATCAAAACCTGTTTCACAAAACCTATAAGGCTAACGTGATTGAAAACCCTAGATTGGGTGAGACAGTAAGATTAAGACTCAATTGTAAATTTTTTAATGCCTATATTATGAGTTAATCCTGTAGTTCAGATCATAGTCAAACCATGGTCAACATGGTCAAACCATGGCCAACACGGTCAAACCATAGTCAACATAGTCAAACCACAAGTCAAAGCAGTCAAATCAATTCAAACCATGGTCAAACCGATTAAACCATGGTCAAACGATGACAAGACATAAAATTTGTCTTTTCCTATACAGTCCCGGGCGCCCGTGACTCCTCGGGCGACCCCACCATGCTTTTTCCTTCTCTCGAGGTAAAGAGCTGCCTCTGACCATTGACCAGGGCGCCCGGAACCACGCGGGCACCCCCATCACAGTCAATGCAGCAAAAGCTGCAAACACATCCTGACCGGGGCGCCCAGAACCACGCGGGCGCCCCATCCAGCCCCAGTCTCTGCCAAAGGCAGAGACCACTGACCCGGGCGCCCGGGAGCTCCCGGGCGCCCGGGAGCTCCCGGGCGCCCCCATTGAAATGCCTATATAAGGGCATCCGAACCTCCTCCTCTTCCCACACCAAAAACCAACTTCCTTCCTCACTTCCTTCCTTCCAAGAAGATCAAGTGACACTTGTGCTTCACCAAATCTCACCATGCCTCCCCGGTATGATTTATCTTATGCATTTAAAATTATTTTCTTAAATTCTTTAATACATTTAGAATTACTCTCTTCTTATACCTCTTAACTTAGAAAACGCCGAGCAAACCAAGCAAACCCCGGTGCCGAACCGAGTCCCGACCCTAGGTTCCCTACTCTAGAATTATGTAATAAGTTTGCTCAAACCATTTACAAGCCTATTAAGACAAGTTATCTTAATAGACATTTCTTTACCCAATCATGCCCTTTAGCCATGAATATTATAAACTTCTATCAATTAGATAATCTTGTCTTCTGCACTCATACCATTAATGAATCCTTATGTGCAGAATTCTACAATAACATAGTTCGACAAGATAATCTCATGTTTTACACTACTGTTCAAGGGATACCTCTGTCTATCACCCCTACTTTGCTGAACCGATTCCTTGGACTGCGACCCTCCCAGTCCACATTTTGCTGCTATCCACCTAGGAATCCTCCATTTGATCCTCCCTACTCTCACATTACCTTAGACACTATCCACTCCTACTTCTATAGGGAAGCTAGACTTCCCGCAAATAGACGATTCCAAGCCGTTGACCTTCAGGCACAGGACTATGCCCTGTACAGAGTCCTGGTCCGCTGTATCTTACCACTCTCCACTAGAGATCTCGGGACCATGCGACCCTTTCATGCCCTCCTTCTGTATGCCCTAGTCTATCACCTTGACATTGACATTGGACTACACATGTTTCATACTATTCTGCATGCGTCCAGTGTTACGACCCAGGGACGAGTGCACACTCTATTCTGCCACATCATCACCTCTCTCCTTCATCACCACGGTCGTGACATTACCGTGGGTGAAATAACCGCTATGACCGACTTTGATGAAATAGGATTTAGGAACTTCTCGTTAGCGGGTCTAGAGGTATCGGCCACCAGGGTTTTGAGTTGGAGACGACAGCAGGCCGGGGCTCCGATCGACTCAGACGAGGAGGTAGACGTGGACGTTGGAGACATAGCGGCCGCGGCCCAAGCACACATAGATGAGCCCGCGCCACCGACACTCTACGAGAGAGTGACACACTTGGAGACACAGGTCCAGAATCTCCGAGAGGAAGTGGAGGCGAACCACGATGAAGGAATGGCAACAAATCTAGGATACTACACCGATTACATGAGCGCCCTTAGAGCTGAGAGGGAGGCCAGAGATGTTAGTGATATGAGAGAAGTGTCCTAAGGCAATCGCCTTATGATTGTAAACATTTATTTTAATAAATGATAATTCACTATTTGAGTATACATGTTTGTGTATTTGATTGGGATCTTAAACTCATCTACTGAATGTCCGCAATACAACTCACAGCATAAGAGAATTTGTGATGGGATCACAACTTGTGATTATCTCTAAATGTGCAAATGTGAAGTATGGAAAATATCCCTAGTCGATGAATTGATAAAAACGGACACTATCAATTCTGTTGAGACTAGCATGGGTTATTCTCTAATCAGCTGATTCTCACTGGCTGGTGACATTGGGATGTCCGGAGATAAACATGGATGCTAGTTAAGGGAACTAGTTCATTGGAGTGACTAGCTGTAAAACTTCATATGGTTATCTATATAGATATGTCAATGAAGTTCTTACTGCAGCTTAAGTGCGATGTTCCTTTGACTTGCGGTGTTCAAGTCATCTTGGTCATGGAGACTTATACTTTAACATCTTAAGCAAGCATCTCCAAGGAGGTGTGGACCCAGGATGATTGGGTATGAGCCGAAGTGCCCGAAGATGTTTGAATAGCCTACAAAGGATTCACCACTCCTTGCGAGGAGATGTATACCCAGGCCTATCGTCGGATTGTTACTCAAAACCTCTGGCCAGAGTATATCATGTTTAGAGTGCGAGTCTCTTAAATACATGAGAGTAATTAGAAATCCAAAGGACGAGAAAGACACTACTTGGGCTAGGTGTGACGTAGTCAGCCTAGTGGGGACTGACACACACAGACCATGTCCTGAACCAAGTGGGTATAAGATGGCGAAGGGAATGGGGCACGATTCATTAGAGCTGCTGAAGGGTTTCGGAATTACTTCTGAGGTCAAACCGTTGATCTTTCGATTAATTGGGGATCATGATGTACTACTAGGTGCCACTCATGATCGTTCTATAATTAATGGGTTAATTATAGACGGCCAACATAAATCGAAAGTCTATTTAGTCACACGCACTACGAGTAATCCGAGGGATTTAAAACGAGTTGAAAATTAGATTTTCCAATCAAGAGAAATAAGTCGAATCTGAGTTAATCAGAGGCGCAACGGAAACTAAAATTGGCTAAGTCTTTTGAAGGCTTAATGGGCGAATTAAATGAGTTTAATTCGCGATGGGATCGGCTTGGTTTGGCCGGCCACATTAAAGGGAGAAAACCATTTTATTTGGTTTAATTAATAAAATAGATCTAGCACGATTTATTTTATAAATTATGGATGAATAAATTTGTATAAAGAAATTTATATAAATAAATTTATAGAAATTTATTATTTTATGGAAGTTAAAATAATCCATGAATTGGTTTATTTTAATTTTATAAAATCAATTATGAATTGATTTTTCCATAATAAGAAAGTTTATAAATTTCTTATAAAATTTATTCCATAATTTAAAGGAGAGAAGAATTTGTTTTATTATAAATTAGTTATAATAAAACTAGGCATAACGGAACAAGTCATAAGAAATTTTATAAGATAAAATTCTTATAACTAATTCCGTTAATTCCGTTAAGAGTAGACTTGGCAAGGGAGAAGCAACTATATAAGGAACCAAAGGGAAGCCTTTAGTTCCTAATCAATAATTGATAGAGCTAATCTCTCCCTCTCTCTCTTTTATTCTTCTCTTCTCCTTCTCTCTTTCCCTTAGGGCCGGCGCCCTTCACCAACCCTAGGGCCGGCGCAATTTCATCCCTAGGTGGTTGCCGTGAGCTACCAAGAAGAAGGAGAAGCCAACCAAGAAGAAGAAGAAGCGGATCACATCTCCTTCCTTCTCGGAATTCGATTCCGTTTCTTGGGTGGTTAGTTTCCTATCTTTTCTCTTGTTCTTTTAGTTGTGTCTTCTGAGAATCTAGTAGTTCTCGTTGGCACAAAACTCGTGACTTTGCGAAGTCATCCCGAAGAGAACTCGGCGTGGACGCGAATAGAGGCGAAGCTTCCAAGGGACGCTACGGTTGGATCTCGTCCCTTACTTCGAGTTACGCGAGGTACTTGGTAAATTAGTTTACTTTTCCGCAAAGTTTTAATTTGTGATTATGTCAACACATCATAAGGTTGCATGCTAGATACGTGGTTAAAATAATTTAGGAAAGTATTTTATGCTAATTCTTCCGCTGCACGTAAAAATTTAAAATTTTACAAACCCGTATCCTTGTCGACATGCACCCGGTCCCAACAGTGGTATTAGAGCGGTTAGTGTTCGACATAATCATAAAATTGTTTTGCAGAAAACTTTGTCATGATCTCAATTTTGGAAAAAATTTTCAATTATGGAAACTTTCCAATTATAATAAATTTTAGATTTAGGAATTTCAAAGTTTGGAAATCCTCATGAAATTTCGCAAACGTTTGAAATTTTCTAGTTTCTGAAATTTTATAATAATTGTGAAAACTTCCCATCTTTGGAAACTTTCCAATCTTGGAAATTTTCTATTTTAGAAATTTTCTAACTTTGGAAATATGTAAGTTTCTTTGTACCAGAAACTTACAATTATTCTGAAAACCTATTATGAAATCTCGCAATTTTGGGCACTTTCTTTCAAGAAAGTCTAGACAAATTTATGGACAATTAATTGACAATTAAATTTGAATTGGTTTTTAAATTGACAACAAAATTTTTTATTTTGGATTGAGCCTCAGGGAGCCGTCCAATTTAAAGTTAGTTGTTGTAATTTAATTTCCCAATTTTAAATGAAATTGTCATGTTTAATTTGGTTGCGCTTCCGAAGCGGACCAAATTGGATTTACGACAAATTACTTTTCTTTGGGTATCTGAGCCTCGGGGAGCCACCCTTAGAAAACGATTTGTTATAATTAATTAAATCCATGAATAAAATATGTTTTAAGAGGTGATGCTCTTACATATTGTTGTCTCCAAAATTAATTAGGAAAATGGTTTCCTATAGAGCTTTCTTAAATGAGATTTTCATGAAAATAATATGTGGTTGAATTAAGGAAATCTATCTCTTAATTTAATAAGATTTGATTTAGAGAAATCAAAGTCTTAAACATATTATTTCCGAAATTGATTATGACAATTTAGGAAATTGTTTCCCAAAACAATTCCTTCAATAAAGTATGAAATTAGAATTAGGAAATCCTGTTCCTAATTCAATTAATGAGACTTGATAAATTAAGTCACATACATACTTTATTAAGGAAATCGTTAGTCATGACATAATTATATGTCATGAATGTGCTTAGAAAAGAAAGGATGAGACCCAAAACCCCTTACAAAATATTAAGGCTAACACCTTCCATTAATATGGTTAGAACCGGAGTTTTGTTTCTCGTTTGGGTTGATGGACACATCCATGCCCGACTTGAACCTCAACATGTTCAAACCATGGAATTAGTTTATGAATAATATAGTTGGAGTCAGAGGTCAATCCTTAGTTTTGGTTGTTGGACACATCCAAGCCTGACTAAACGGTTGAATGAGCTCCAACCATATTAAAACTATTTCTTGATTAATGGGTCAGCCTTAAGCTTGGAGCATCGATTTGTTATGCCACAGCCAAGGTCGATGTAAAGAGAGGTGCAGTTGGGTGCTATGTATAATGTTACATACTTGTTAATGAGTTAACAACCCAATGATTTATGCAAACATTCAATTAGTTGATAGCATAAAGTGATAGTTACATATATGTGATATGTAATCGGTGTAATTACCTACCTTCATAGCTAAGAAAAACTTGATGGCCACAGTCATGGTTGTTCTTATCTATGGTTGGATATCAACCTATTTGGAGATGTTCCTACGATCTCCCGAATTGATAATAAGGGTGACTCAATTCGTAAAATAAATAGGATTTAATTTATGTATGATGATACATTCTTTAATCATTCTTCTCACATAATCTCAATTTGTATTTCTAGGATAATCACTCGATCATGTCTTCCCTAAACTTGCGTTCCATTTTGGACACCAATAAACTGACTGGGTCGAACTTCATGGATAGGCTTCGAAACCTGAGGACAGTCCTCAAGGCAAAGAAGCTTGCTAATGTCCTTGAAGATCAACTTCCCAACCGTCCTCCCGAAAGTGCAACTCCAGACCAGTTTCCTGAGTTGCTCAACCTGCTGAAGACTTTAAAGCCTTCTGTGAAGCAGGATCTAAAGACGGTACTGTTAGTTGGTTCCTCGAAGAAAGGTTCTAAGAGGAAGGCCAAAGAACAGAATAAGGGAAAGAAGAAAAAGGCCAAAAAGACTGAAAATACACCAAAAGGCACTTGCCATCATTGTGGCAAGGAAGGTCACTGGCGAAGAAACTGCAAGGTTTATCTTGAGTCCTTGAAGAAGAAGGCATCCGATGCTCCATCCTATTCAGGTATCTTCGTTATTGAATGTCACTCTATTTCCTCAGATACCTGGGTACTTGATACTGGGTGTAGCTCACATATATGTAATGGCATACAGGGGCTAAGGAATAGAAGAAGACTCGTCAAGGGAGAAGCGAATTTGCGAGTTGGAAATGGAGCAAAGATTGCTGTTGTTGCCATCGGAACATATTTGCTAAAGCTCCCTACTGGACGTATCTTAGAATTGGATAATTGTTATTTTGTTCCTTTGTTAATAAAGAACATTGTATCTATTTCATGTTTGAATGAAAAAGGTTATCATTTAACTTTTAGTAACAATTGTTGTTACATAACTTTAAATGACGTTCTTTATGGGACCGGAACTTTGTGCAATGGTATCTACACGTTAGATTTATCCGGTGACATTTTCAATATCGAAGTAAGCAACAAGCGTGCACGAATAGATAATCGAATAGACTCCTACACATGGCATTGTCGTCTTGTCCATATAAGTAAGAAACGCATGACCAAATTACACCGATGTGGAATTCTGGAATCATTTGAACGCGGTTCATTTGATACATGCGAATCATGCTTAAAAGGCAAGATGACCAAATTACCCTTTTTCGAAAAAGGTAATCCAGTAGGAGAATTGCTTGGTCTAATACATACTGATGTATGTGGACCAATGTCAACTCTTACACAAGGAGGCTATAGCTACTTCATCACCTTTATCGATGATCACTCACGATTCGGGTATGTGTTCTTGATGAAACACAAATCTGAAGCTTTTGAGAAATTCAAAGAGTTCAGAAATGAAGTAGAGAAACAGCTTGGCAAAAGTATTAAGATACTTCGATCCGATCGGGGTGGTGAATACTTGAGTCAAGAGTTTCAAGATTATCTTAGGGACAATGGGATATTGTCTCAATAGACTCCGCCGTATACACCACAGCATAATGGTGTATCTGAGAGGCGCAACCGAACCTTGATGGACATGGTTAGGTCGATGATGAATCAAGCAACTCTTCCAAAATCCTTTTGGGGCTATGCACTAAAGACAGCTGTTTACTTGCTAAACAGAGTCCCGACCAAGGTAGTCTCTACTACTCCATATGAGACATGGAATAGTAAGAAACCTCACTTAACTCACCTTAAGATATGGGGTTGTCCTGCTTATGTGAAGCAGATTGTATCATACAAATTGGATGCTAAGTCTGATAAATGTCTATTTATTGGATACCCTAAGGAAACGAAGGGTTACCAATTCTATCATCCCTTAGAGCAAAAGGTGTTTGTTTCAAGGCATGCTGTATTTCTGGAAAAAGAATTTCATTTACAAGAAAACAGTGGGAGTGGCATTGAACTTGATGAAGTTCAAGAAACTCCAATAGACATTACAGAGACACCTAGTCTAGACCCACAACCGATAACTCATAGTGATGAGCTATCAGTTGAACCTAAAACAACACCACCTCTTCGTAGGTCTGATAGGACACACAATATTCTAGAGAGATACGGATTTCTCGTAAGTGAATCAAACGACGTGTTACTCATAAGCGATGATGAACCTATCAGTTATGAAGATGTTCTGAAAAGTTCAGAAAAGGAAAAATGGCTTGAAGCCATGAAGTCGGAAATGGATTCCATGTACGAAAACCAAGTATGGGACTTGGTTAACCCACCTGAAGGGATTAAGCCCATAGGGTGCAAGTGGGTTTTCAAGAAGAAAATCGACATGGAAGGTAAGTCCATTCGGATGCTCCTAGCCATAGCAGCTCATTATGATTATGAGATATGGCAAATGGATGTGAAAACAGCTTTCCTTAATGGAAACCTGCTTGAGGATGTATACATGATACAACCTGAAGGTTTCACATCGGTTGATAAAACCAAAGTATGTAAGCTTCGACGATCCATATATGGACTGAAGCAAGCATCCAGGAGCTGGAACATTCGTTTTGATGAGACAATCAAAAAGTTTGATTTCTCAAAAAATCCTGACGAACCTTGTGTGTACAAGAAGGTTAGTGGGAGTGCAGTCGTATTCCTAGTATTATATGTCGATGACATATTACTTATAGGAAATAATATATCAGTTTTACAGACAGTTAAAATTTGGTTGTCCAAAACTTTCTCCATGAAAGACCTGGGAGAAGCAACCTATATCCTTGGGATTAGAAGATATAGAGATAGATCAAAACGGTTGCTTGGTCTTTCGCAGTCTACATATATAGACCGAGTGCTAAAAAGGTTTAGCATGTCGGAATCCAAGAAAGGTTACCTTCCCATCAGGCATGGGATCAACCTTTCAAAGTCTATGTGTCCGCGCACAGAAGACGAGAGGATTTGCATGAATAAGATTCCTTATACATCCGCGATAGGATCTATCATGTATGTTATGTTATGTACAAGGCCCAATGTATCGTATGCTCTGAGCGTCACAAGCAGATACCAGTCGGATCCAGGAATGGATCATTGGGCGGCTGTCAAGACAATCCTTAAGTACTTAAGAAGAACTAAGGATGTGTTCCTAATATATGGAGAAGGAGATATGGTAATACGTGGGTATACCGATGCCAGTTTCCAAACAGATAAGGATGACTCCAAATCGCAGTCTGGATACGTATTTACTTTGAATGGAGGCGCAGTAAGTTGGAAAAGTTCCAAACAAGACACCGTAGCGGATTCTACCACGGAAGCGGAATATATCGCAGCTTCGGAAGCAGCAAAGGAAGCAGTCTGGATCAAGAAGTTCGTCTCCGAACTTGGCGTGGTTCCAACCATTGATGAAGTAGTGCCGGTTTACTGTGACAACAATGGAGCTATTGCACAAGCAAAGGAACCAAGGTCTCATCAGCGATCCAAACACGTGCTTCGCCGCTATCATCTGATCAGAGAGATTATAAGTAGGAATGACATACAAATTGAGAGAGTTCCCACTGAAAGGAACATAGCGGATCCTTTAACTAAGGCCTTGCCTCAAAACAAGTTTGAGGGTCATGTTAGAGCCTGTGGTATTGGATACCGTAGCGATTGGCATTAGGCCAAGTGGGAGTTTGTTAGTGATATGAGAGAAGTGTCCTAAGGCAATCGCCTTATGATTGTAAACATTTATTTTAATAAATGATAATTCACTATTTGAGTATACATGTTTGTGTATTTGATTGGGATCTTAAACTCATCTACTGAATGTCCGCAATACAACTCACAGCATAAGAGAATTTGTGATGGGATCATAACTTGTGATTATCTCTAAATGTGCAAATGTGAAGTATGGAAAATATCCCTAGTCGATGAATTGATAAAAACGGACACTATCAATTCTGTTGAGACTAGCATGAGTTATTCTCTAATCAGCTGATTCTCACTGGCTGGTGACATTGGGATGTCCGGAGATAAACATGGATGCTAGTTAAGGGAACTAGTTCATTGGAGTGACTAGCTGTAAAACTTCATATGGTTATCTATATAGATATGTCAATGAAGTTCTTACTGCAGCTTAAGTGCGATGTTCCTTTGACTTGCGGTGTTCAAGTCATCTTGGTCATGGAGACTTATACTTTAACATCTTAAGCAAGCATCTCCAAGGAGGTGTGGACCCAGGATGATTGGGTATGAGCCGAAGTGCCCGAAGATGTTTGAATAGCCTACAAAGGATTCACCACTCCTTGCGAGGAGATGTATACCCAGGCCTATCGTCGGATTGTTACTCAAAACCTCTGGCCAGAGTATATCATGTTTAGAGTGCGAGTCTCTTAAATACATGAGAGTAATTAGAAATCCAAAGGACGAGAAAGACACTACTTGGGCTAGGTGTGACGTAGTCAGCCTAGTGGGGACTGACACACACAGACCATGTCCTGAACCAAGTGGGTATAAGATGGCGAAGGGAATGGGGCACGATTCATTAGAGCTGCTGAAGGGTTTCGGAATTACTTCTGAGGTCAAACCGTTGATCTTTCGATTAATTGGGGATCATGATGTACTACTAGGTGCCACTCATGATCGTTCTATAATTAATGGGTTAATTATAGACGGCCAACATAAATCGAAAGTCTATTTAGTCACACGCACTACGAGTAATCCGAGGGATTTAAAACGAGTTGAAAATTAGATTTTCCAATCAAGAGAAATAAGTCGAATCTGAGTTAATCAGAGGCGCAACGGAAACTAAAATTGGCTAAGTCTTTTGAAGGCTTAATGGGCGAATTAAATGAGTTTAATTCGCGATGGGATCGGCTTGGTTTGGCCGGCCACATTAAAGGGAGAAAACCATTTTATTTGGTTTAATTAATAAAATAGATCTAGCACGATTTATTTTATAAATTATGGATGAATAAATTTGTATAAAGAAATTTATATAAATAAATTTATAGAAATTTATTATTTTATGAAAGTTAAAATAATCCATGAATTGGTTTATTTTAATTTTATAAGATCAATTATGAATTGATTTTTCCATAATAAGAAAGTTTATAAATTTCTTATAAAATTTATTCCATAATTTAAAGGAGAGAAGAATTTGTTTTATTATAAATTAGTTATAATAAAACTAGGCATAATGGAACAAGTCATAAGAAATTTTATAAGATAAAATTCTTATAACTAATTCCGTTAATTCCGTTAAGAGGAGACTTGGCAAGGGAGAAGCAACTATATAAGGAACCAAAGGGAAGCCTTTAGTTCCTAATCAATAATTGATAGAGCTAATCTCTCCCTCTCTCTCTTTTATTCTTCTCTTCTCCTTCTCTCTTTCCCTTAGGGCTGGTGCCCTTCACCAACCCTAGGGCCGGCGCACACCAACCCTAGGACCGGCGCAATTTCATCCCTAGGTGGTTGCCGTGAGCTACCAAGAAGAAGGAGAAGCCAACCAAGAAGAAGAAGCGGATCACATCTCCTTCCTTCTCGGAATTCGATTCCGTTTCTTGGGTGGTTAGTTTCCTATCTTTTCTCTTGTTCTTTTAGTTATGCTTTCCGAGAATCTAGTAGTTCTCGTTCGCACAAAACTCGTGACTTTGCGAAGTCATCCCGAAGAGAACTCGGCGTGGACGCGAATAGAGGCGAAGCTTCCAAGGGACGCTACGGTTGGATCTCGTCCCTTACTTCGAGTTACGCGAGGTACTTGGTAAATTAGTTTACTTTTCCGCAAAGTTTTAATTTGTGATTATGTCAACACATCATAAGGTTGCATGCTAGATACGTGGTTAAAATAATTTAGGAAATTATTTTATGCTAATTCTTCCGCTGCACGTAAAAATTTAAAATTTTACGAACCCGTATCCTTGTCGACATGCACCCGGTCCCAACAAGAGATACACAGTATCACGAGATGATGACCCTATTTCAATCCTGGCAGCCAGGCTCCTCTGATCATCCCGGTCCCTCGTCCTAGATTTGCTCAGCATTGTACTAGTAACTATTTGACTGCCCCTACTCAGTAGGGTTGACTTATGCCTGTCTTGTATGACTGTGTTGGTTGTTCTATTTGACTAGCTGACTTATGGAAATGAGTATTTGTTCTGTCCTATTTGATCGGCAGTTAGGATTATGCTCAGTAGAATAGAATAACTCTAATTTTGTTTTTTACTGCTTTCCTTGATTTAAAAATCAGTTTCTAAAAGAATTTTTGAAAAACTGTTGGTTTTAAATCAGTTTTTTTTAAAACCTTTTCTTTCGACTTAGTTTTATTTCAAAACTATCCCTTTCAAAACTAGGACTTTTTTGCAAATGGACTTAGCCTAGGCCCTAACCCTAGAACTGCATGCACCTATAGATTTAGAAGCCAGCATCTCACAAGTACCTTAGGATACTTTTGATTGATAACCTAGAAAGGGTTGAGATGCTTAGGTCTTTGCCTTAATTCAAGATGCTTTAAGTCAGTGCATCTACAGTAATTAGGGCACTAAATACAACTTACACAGTAATCAAGTTAAGTGTCAAGTTTAGAAAATCTAACTTGAACAGAAACACTTAACTTGACTAACCCTAGCAAAAACTACTGTTTATAATAGTTAGTAAGTAGCTAATTGGGTTAGACAGGTCCCTACAAGAGAAAATTAACTGATTTAGTTTAAGTCTTATCATGAATTGGTTCAGTACAGCAAAATCATATTCCATTATGAAAGTTATTTCCGTTATGCAATTTAATTTCTGCTCTATTTATCTTTTTGATATATGGCAAAGGGGGAGAGATAAGAAAGGAGAGAATTTAAAATTTTCTTTGCATTTAAAATTTTTTGTTTAAAATTTTTTTTTGTAGAATATTTTTCTCTCGAAATTTCAAAATCGATCCTTTATTCAAAAAGTACTTAACTAAGCTTTTCAAAGTACTTAAGCTTTTCAAAACCTTCCTAGTACTTAAGCTTGTCAAAGTTTTTCTTACTTAAGCTTTTCAAAGTACTTAAGCTTTTCAAAACTTTCCTAGTACTTAAGCTTGTCAAAAATTTTCTCACTTAAGCTTTTCAAAGTACTTAAGCTTTTCAAAACTTTCCTAGTACTTAAGCTTGTTAAAAATTTTTTTAAGCTTGTCAAAACTTGTTAAAGTACTTAAACTTTTCAAAACTGTTCAAAAGTACTTAAGTTTTTAAGAAAAACTTAAGCTTTTCAGAAGCACTTAGGTTTGTGTTAACTTCACGAAGTACTTTAAAACTTAGAGTTTTTCAAAACTTTTTTGAAGTACCATAAACTTAAAACTTTCAATTTGTTGGTACTCAAACTAAAGTTTGAAAATCCTTCTTAAACTTAAGTTTTCAAAGTTGTCTAAATAAACTTAAGCTTTCAAAATTTACTAAGTATTTGAACTCAAAAATTCTCTACAAGTATCATTTTTTTAAAGTAAAAATCCAAACCTTAAACTTGGAACTTAGTGTCGAAAACCCCACGAATTTTTGAAAAATCTAGGGGGAGATTCCTTCCAGGGAGAGGGAACAAAAGGTAATTTTTGTATGCCTTGATTAAACTTAACTTTTTGAACCAGGGTTGCCATAAATCAAAAAGGGAGAGATTGTTGGTGCAGAAAGCACCCAAGTCGAACCTGAGTTTTGATAATGGCAACAGGGCTCAAAAGTTAAGTCTTACTTGTTATCTAATATGTTACTCTAGTGTGTAGGGTAAAAAGCCCTAGCGAAGGACTGCTAGGCACTGGCGAAGGAATGCCAGGGTAAAAAGCCCTAGCGAAGGAATGCTAGGCACTGGCGAAGGAATGCCAGGCTACTGAAGCCCTAGCGAAGGACTGCTAGGCGCTAGGCGAAGGACAGCTTGGGACTGAAGCCCTAGCGAAGGAATGCTAGGCACCGGGCGAAGGACCGCTAGGCAAAAGTCCAACCAGAGGAGCGGTTGGCATCAGGTACATTCTCCCGAGAGGAGTAGGTGAGGACGCGTTCCCCGTCGAGGGAACAGTAGGCGTCGGTTCGACCTAGGGCTCCATTTTGGAGGCCCAATGTCAGAACCAAGACAGCTAAGGCTGTATAAAAATTAATATGTTACTGCTTTTTGGACTAACCCTGGATGCAGGACCGAAGGACTGAGTGTCTGCAGCTCAGAGAGCCTCAAAGGAGTGAGGCAGAAGCTGAGCAGGGCGCCCCGGATGTTCCGGGCGCCCCCAAGGTGAAGACCAACCAGCAGGAGCAAAATCCGCTTCGACAGTTGACTGTCGGGGCGCCCCGGATGCTCCGGGCGCCCCCATCGCGCGGGCGCCCCAGCGCCAACTACCGAAGCAGCTCCCCTCGAAGCCAACAGATGAGAGCTTGACCCGGTCAATACGGGCGCCCTGAGCGTTCCGGGCGCCCCGGTCAAAGCTGATCCCGAATTTGAAGAGATCAGAAGCTGACCGAGCAAATGCCGGATCGACCGACACGTGGGGGGGGGGGCGCCCCCGACGATCCGGGCGCCCCCAAGGCTACATAAAGGGCCCTCGACCCCAAGGCTCAAGACAACAATTCATTCAACGCTTCTACGCTCTTCTGCTCCCGCGCTCTGCTCCGGAATCCTCCCAACTCGAGCCGACGACGTCCCTCCGCTCCGAAAAGTCAATCTACATCGGACGTCGGTAACAAAGAGCAATTTCCTTTTTGTGTTTACGATACTGCAATTGTAATATTGATTTGTAAACCGTTTTGCAAAAATATAGAATTGCCCGCAGTAAACGGTCAACGACCGTGGGCCTTGGAGTAGGAGTCGACCTAGGCTCCGAACCAAGTAAAGATGTCTGTGTTCGCGTATTTTTGTTTTTAATCTTCCGCTGTGCAATTTCTCTATCTCAAATCCAAACGCTTTCCGATATTCACCCCCCCTCTATCGGCTCTCTCGATCCAACAAAATCAAGCTAGCCATCTCACTCGGGGAAGAGCCCTTGAGAAGAACCCGGTGGTTAGTTTTTTTGATAGTGGATGCACGCTCTGCCTATAACATCATCCAGGGCAGACCCACGCTTAATGAGTTTAAAGCGGTAGCATCGACCTTCTACCTGAAGGTGAAGTTTCCAGTGGGCGACCAAGTAGGGGAAATCAGGGGTGATCAGAAAGTGGCACGTCGCTGTTACGTGGATGATGTTCGAACGGATGTAAGGAAGTCCTTCCTGTTGGAACCCGGATGGCTAGAGAGGGGGGGGGTGAATATAGCCAAACACTTGGACTTTAGACTTTTATCAAATTTATGCACTTAAGTAGTTAGTAGCACAGCGGAAGAAACAAGGAACACAGTAAAGTGTAGAAATGCAGAAAACCAAAACAAACTAGAACAACAAACAAGATCGCTAACAAGGAGGGTTTACAAGGTTCGGGGATAACTTGCCCCTACTCCTTGGCGTGCCCTTAAGGTGGGCGATCCCTTGATCGTCGGCAGATCAAGCCTCGGTGAACACCGGATAGAAAGCAATCTCCTTCTCGGTGGAGAAACCTCTCCACAGCGTTTCAATCACAAATATATGTTTAAGCACAGTGAAACAATAAGAAAGATCTTACATAGCACTAGCAAAGACAAGAACTCAGCAAGCTCCCTTTGAGCTCCACCCAGCGACGATCTCACGCAAGAACCCTTTCCCCGTGTCTTCTCGCTGTTGGACTCGAAGCCTCTTGTTCCTTCTTCGAAGTGCTCAAGTAGAGAACGGTTGCTTCTCAGATTTCAGTTGCTTGCACAAGATGGAACTTCAGAACACGCAAGCAAGATGTGGAGAACACAAAGGCGCAGTAAGAACTCAGTTCGCGAACCCTTGAACTCTGGAACTTCACGAACTCACGAACTCTCGAACACTACTTCAACGAAGCCTTCTTCTGCCCTTTTGTTTCTCCACTCAGCACCAGGTGACAGCATCTCCTGCAGCCTCCAGCTGCTTCCCTGCCAACGCCAGCTACCACTGAGCCCTCCCTGGACTTCCTGAGCTCCCCTCAGCCAAGCTCCAGTCAGCAGCTCCAGTCTGCAGCTCCGGCCGTTGCAACCTGAGATGGAAAACGGACAAACCTGCTCCAAGGAAAGCCTCCATTGACTTCTCCTTGAGTGTTTGAATCCTTCCCTATCACCTGCAGCTTGATCAGAGTATTAGAACAGCATATCACTCAGTAAATCAAGAATCAGAAGTTAAGCGCAGAGAATCGGATACGTTCAGACGCGATCAGAGCGTCTGACAGTGCATTTTGAATTAAAGTGATCGGTCACCGGACCGATCAGAGAGTCTCCTGATCGGTCACCAGACCGATCAGGCTGGGTCCAGACCGATCAGGCTGCGTCCTGATCGGTCCCCAACGCCAAATTAGAAATTGCGATTTCTTTGGGACTCTCCTGGATCGATCACCAGACCGATCCCAGGTTGTGGATCGATCACCTGACTGATCCACCCCTTTATCGGGCAATTTCTGAGCTTCACAGTCCAGACTTCCTGATTGGTCACCGGACCGATCAGAGAGCCTCCTGATCGGTCACCAGACCGATCAGGTCATGACCAGACCGATCAGGCTCCGTCCTGATCGATCATAGAGAGGAACTTGCGACGCTGGATCATTCTCCAGAACGATCTGCACAGTGATCCTGATCAGTCACCAGACCGATCAGGAGCAGTTCAGCAAGGGAACTCAACCTCACTGTTTGCTCCCTGATCGGTCACCAGACCGATCATGAGCCAAGCAATGGGTGAAACGCATACTCCCTGATCGGTCACCAGACCGATCAGTCATCGCTGGATCGGTCACCGGACCGATCCACGAAGGAGCATTGTGCCAACTCCCTGATCGATCACCAGACCGAACCAGGGACTTAAACCTAGCCCTCCAAGCTAGGGTTTCATCCACCTTAGCCCTCCAAGCCAAAGATTTTTCACCTAACTCTCCAAGTTGGGAATTTGCACCTAACCCTCCAAGTTAGGACTTTTCACCTAGCCCTCCAAGCTAGGACTTTTCACCCAACCCTTCCGAATTAGGACTTTCCAAACCTGGCCCTCCAAGCTAGGACCTGACCCTCCAAGCCAGGACTTTTTCACCTAACTCTCCAAGATGGGAATTTGCACCTAACCCTCCAAGTTAGGACTTTTCACCTAGCTCTCCAAGCTAGGACTTTTCACCCACCTCTTCCGAATTAGGACTTTTCACACACCTAGCCCTCCAAGCTAGGATTTTCAACACCTAACCTTCCAGGTTAGGATTTTCCAACACCTAGCCCTCCAAGCTAGGATTTTCCATACTATGCCTGATCCCCGACCAGGACTTAATCATAATCATCATAATCAACCTAAACTAAAATCGATGTCAACACCAAAACAACAATCAGGGCCAGACTGCATCAACAATCTCTCCCTTTTTGTTGTTTGACAATCCGATTTTAAGTTTAGGGATTCTCAATCAATTTCTCAACTTCCATAATCATAGGGGAATCAAGATCCTCCCCCTACAATATAATCATCCTAAACTTAACCAACCAACACTCTCCCCCTTTGTCGAACACCGAAAAGGGGTCTAGAAGGGCTGTAAAGTTTAAACCATACTCCCCCTCAACCCTAGGGGTATCCCAAAACAACAAAGATTTGATTGATTTTTGATAAGCATATGAATACATATGACAAACAGATATAGGCATGGCAAAACAAGCATATGTATCATATGAGCATGGCAACATAAGCATGAACATAGCAATATCGAATGAGGCATATAGACAAATAGTAAGCATGTGAACATATATATAAGCAACATCCGAAGCAAGATAAGCCAAATATCATGCTATAACAGGCAAAAGGCAGGACGGACACATCCGTCAAATAGTCAGAAAGCATCAAACACGAATATAGAGCAGTCAATCGTCATCTTGATCATCGTCTGAATCATCAATGTATATGATATCCCCTGATGAAATGCCACTGGGAGACGCACCATCAGGAAATGTATGATGATACCATTCCTCATACCATGTGTCCTGGAATGAACTGATCTCAGAGACATCAGCTGCTAGAGCATCGAGACGACGATCGAAGGACCGAAACTCTGAACGGACCTCCTGTCGCCAGATCTCGAAATATGTAGCTCATGCTGCAACATCCGCTCTAGCTCCGCAATCTGCCAGTGAGATCAGGAGCCCACTCATCGTAGTCTGCAGCATCAACTGACGGCTCCTGATCATGTGCTGCACCTGGTAATTCCCCTGCACGACTGCGATTCTTCCACCGTAGCCCCTGCGATCCGACAACAATGCCGGACTGAGCGAGCATGCGACGATCCAGGCGGCAGTCCTGTCGAACCATGGGCACAATCCGGCCCTGTGAAACATCGATACCTACGGACTGCAGCCAAGCAGTAATGATATGGCCAAAAGGCATATAGATCGTCTGGCCGTACCTCAGACCATGGACAATGATGGAGAAATAAATGGACGGTGCTATGTCAAAATCTAACTGCAGATGCATCCCGTAAAGCATCAAGCAGTGGAATGGATGAATCTCATCAAGGTGCTTTGAAGTAGTCGGAAGGAGACAATTTGTGATAATCTTAAACAAAACATAATCAATGGGGGATAGATGGAGAGCAGGAAATGTGGGAAAAGCACGGGCGCGCGCACCGGAACCCCTTGGCCTGGGATGGCCTAGAAAATGCTCATAGATGGAGTCAGGAGTGACTCCGGTAAAGGGAACAGGAAGAGGATCAGGAAGATAGGGGTAGAGAGAAAAGTCGTTATCGGAACGACGGCAACCAAGAAACACAGTGAAGGCTGATAGGGTAAAATCAAGATCGACACCAGCGACACGGGTCCTCCACCTCGTGCCCTCCCCACTGGCCAGATTATTGTAGAATTCAGAGACTAAATCAAGATTGATTGGCCTCTCTGAGAAAAGGATGTGTTGAAGCTTATAGTACTCAATGATTCGTCTCACCGTAGGACAATGTTCATAAATAAAGATTTGGTCCATCGACCGACATGGCATTAGTTTGAAGTTGTGCCAATGAAAGTTTAGAGCATAGTGAATGTTCTGGAATCTAGTATGCGGAGGTGGTGGAGGTCTCGGAGGAGGTGTAGAAGATGAAGGGCCTTTGCCCTTAAAGCTACCCTCAGCGGGTTCTTTACCCTTTGAGGATTTTCTAAAGAATTGAATAAATAACGTGACCAAGATAGGTAGACCAAATCATGACACCAATCACACCAATAAGATTCGATTAAATTGATCAAGAAAGGATAAGACCCAATCAGAGAATGTGATCAAGACACAATGATCAAAAGAACACAGTTTAATCAGAGACACAAGGTAGACTTGATCATAAGAACACAATTTAAGCATAAGGTAGAGTTGATCAAGGGTAAGACATGGCACAGATGGGTCACAGCCAACACAAGAAGGTCACGACACAACACAAAACATGGTTAGCCTCAAAACATAATCTATGAACTGATTCGTAATGAAAGCTAAGACAGAAACTTGCTTAGGTGCCATTGGTGAGGTTCTTGAAAACTGAAAGGGGAAACGGGTTGTGCAGAAGAAGCGTTCGGCGCAATAGAGATGACACAGCCCTTCAGCGAGAGAGAACGTCGCAGGAAGAAACAGAGCTCGTAAGAACTCTCTTAGAACCGCACGCGCACACTCACGAGAGGAAGACGAAGGCACTGGGGAAGCTCTCGCACGAAGTGAAGGTCGCGCAAGTGGGAGGTTTCGGCGCTAGGGTTCGGCAATGAAAGGTTTTGAAGGAATTAATCGGTTGGTGGATCGGTCCACCGACCACAATTTAATGCGTTTGAACGGATCACTGTTCGATCTGATAGCGACCAGACCGATCAGGCTCTGGCCTGATCGGACTGTCCTGGGCCTGATCGGTCGGGTGACCGATCAGGCTTGCTCCTGATCGATCGGCTGATCGGTCAGGAAGGGGACAGTAGGGTCGGATGATTTTCGAAAAGCCCTCCTGATCGGTCTGTGAACCGATCTCAATAGTGTGCCAGATCGGTCCGGAGACCGATCCAGGCTAGGACAGAATGTTTGGAAGAAATCGTGCAAGGTTTCTGTGATCCTGCTGATCGGTCTGTGGACCGATCACCACAGGAAGGAGCCAGATCGGTCCGGGGACCGATCAGCCCTACACCTGATCGGTCCGGTGACCGATCAGGGTTCCTGATACACCCTGGTACGATATGAAACATTCAGTTTCAGATTCTCAGAATCTTTCCAACGAGATCTGATGAAGTTTATTGAACTTGGACATGATCTCATGACTAAAATTGATCCCTAAACAAGGATCAAAAGTCCTTATAGGTTCAACAATCACTTTGCTCCACACAAGTGAAGTCAAACTCAATCAACAATCATTCAAACAATTTGTGTCAAATCCAAGGTTCCAATCAAGTTTCCTTGATTGGAATGTCCAAGTATGATCATGGAGCCAAATACACATATGTTATGCATTGGTTTTCCCCATACTTGGTCACCGAAGTGATTATTATCTCGTCAACTTAATTTCTCAAGGGATGCATTGACATTTTGAGAAATTTAGTTGATCCTAACATCTCACCCCATTTCTAGCAAACAAAAATATTTTGGTAAACCTTATAGTTTGTGTGAGATGTCCCCAAAGTTACCCAATTGTTTCCCAACAATTCGAAATAATCATGAAGGATTTTGAATGCATTTAAGAAAACTATGAAGCGCGACACATTCCCAACTCCCGTCTCAAGAAACTAAATTCATTTTCGGGGAGTGGTTTAGTGAAAATGTCAGCTAGGTTTGATTTGGACTCTACATGTGAGAGTACAATATCTCCCCTAGCTACATGATCCCTAATGAAGTGGTGACGCACCTCAATATGTTTGGTCCTAGAATGATGGACTGGATTCTTGGTTAGGTTAATTGTGCTAATGTTATCACATAACACTTGCACACCCTTATAGCTCAATCCATAGTCCTCTAAAGTATGTATCATCCACAACAATTGCGATATGCTCTCTCCCATGGCGATGTATTCTGCCTCGGTCGTGGAGAGAGCAACACAATGTTGCTTCCGACTTGACCAACTAACTCAGGATGACCCTAGGAATTGGCAACCCCCACTTGTGCTTTTCCGATCCAACTTACATCCAGCGTAGTCGGAATCGGTATAGCCAATAAGATCAAATGACTCGGTACGAGGGTACCATAGACCGATACCAATTGTGCCTTTGAGATATCTCAAAATTCGCTTAACACGATTAAGTGTGATTCCTTGGCACAAACTTGATACCTAGCGCACATACCCACAGCAAAAAGAATATCAGGTCGACTAGCTGTGAGGTATAGCAAACTACCTATCATGCTTCGATATTGAGTCAAATCAACGGGTTTACCACTCTCATCATTGTCTAATCTTGTATTTGTAGCCATGGGAGTGGTTACCTCTTTTGAATCACTCATATTGAATTTTCGAAGCATTTCTTGTGTATACTTCGATTGGTGCACATGGATCCCATCTCGGGTTTGTTTGATTTCAAGTCCAAGGAAGAAAGTCAACTCTCCCACTAGACTCATCTCAAATTCACTCTCCATGTGTCCAATGAACTCATTTAAATAGCCCTTATTATTTGAGCCACAAATTATGTCATCGACATATACTTAGGCTACAAAAATATTGTCACCATCTCTACGTAGAAATAGTGTAGGGTCTATTTGGCCTCTAACAAAACCCTTTTCAATTAGGAAGGTCGACAATCTCTCATACCAAGCTCGGGGTGCTTGTTTAAGACCATAGAGTGCCTTTTTGAGTTTGAACACGTGGTTTGGAAATTCGGAACTCTCAAACCCCGGAGGTTATTCGACATAGACCTCTTCTCTAATTAAACCATTTAGAAAAGCCGACTTGACGTCCATTTGATATAATTTGAAGCCGCGATGAGCTGCAAATGCAAGCATCAATCGGATGGACTCTAATCGTGCCACGGGAGCATAAGTCTCATCATAATCAAGGCCTTCAACTTGACTGTAGCCCTTGGCTACTAAGCGTGCCTTGTTTCTAATGATTTCTCCCTTATGGTTCAACTTATTCTTGAAGACCCATTTGGTTCCAATGATGGTGGTCTTCTTAGGTCTAGGGACTAAGTCCCAAACTTGACTTCTTTCAAATTGACCTAGTTCATCTTGCATTGCAATGATCCAATCGGGATCATTTAATGCTTCATCAATTTTTCTAGGTTCAATTTCGAAAATTAAGGCAACTTCATTAGCCTCATTCCGGAAGAATGATCTAGTTCTAACCCATGGTGAATATCACCGACAATTTGATCTTGGGGATGACTAGAGGCTAATCTAGTTTGCCTAGGTGTTGGTGGTGCTTCTTGAATGAGTTCACTAGACATAAGGTCAGCCTCAGGATCCGGCTGATCTATGGGTTGTCTAGGTTCACCGTCATCAGACTCATCACCATCAACAACACTTGGAGTTTCATTCAAACTTAATCTCCTAAGTTCGAGTTGGACTCCTTCTACATTTTCTGATTGGTCACTCGATTTTGGAATTTCTTCAAAAACCACATCAGAAGACTCTTCAACTAGTCTAGATTTCTTATTGTAGACTCGATAGGCTTTGCTAACGAGGGAGTACCCGACTAGTATCCCTTCATCAGCCTTTGCCGTGAACTTTCCAAGATGATCCTTGGTGTTTAAGATGAACACCTTACAACCAAACACCCTAAGGTGTTTAACTGTAGGTGGTTTCCCAAACCAAAGCTCATGGGGAGTCTTTCCTAAAAATCTATAAATGAGGACCCGATTTTGTACATAGCAAGCTGTATTTACAGCTTCGGCCCATAAGTAACTCGGGAGTGAGTACTCATTAAGCATGCTTCGTGCAGCCTCTTGTAGAACACGGTTCTTCCTCTCTACAACACCATTTTGTTGTGGTGTTCTAGGAGTAGAGAACTCATGTCTATATCCTCTATCTTGACAAAATTCTAAAAACCGTTGGTTTTGAAATTCGCCTCCATGATCACTTCTAATTGTCTTAATTGTTGATGATTTTTCATTTTCAACCCTTCTACAAAAAGAAATAAAAACATCTAAGGTTTGGTCCTTATATTTTAAAAAGTAGGTCCATGTATATCTAGTGAAATCATCAATGATCACAAAGCAATATCTACTTCCATTCAATGATATGATGGTACTACAATCAAATAGATCCATATGAAGTAAATCAAATGCATTAGAAGTACTTACAGCGCTTTTATCTTTATGTGCAGATTTTGTTTGCTTACCCATTTGACATGCATCACAAATCTTTTCTTTTTCATACTTGATGCTTGGCAAGCCACGAACTAATCCCTTGTTGGCCAACTTCCGGATGTTCTTCATATTAACATGTGCTAGCCTCCGGTGCCAAAGGGTGGACTCTTCTTCTTTTGACATGAAACATTTAGCAGAAACATTAGTAGCACTTTTAAATGAAACTTGATAAATATTGTCTACTCTTGTTCCTACTAGTACCGTGTCCAAGGTGTCATGTTGTCTAACTAGATATTGACTTGGTTGAAAATCAATTGTGTAACCCGTGTCACACAATTGACTGACACTTAGGAGATTAAATTTCATCCCCTTGACTAGAAGGACATTTGAAATTCTAAGACATTCGGATATTTGAATGTCTCCTATTCCTATGACCTTAAGACTACCATTGTTACCAAATGAAACATTACCTCTACTTTTCTTGTGAAGTGTGGTAAACAATGATCTATCCCCGGTCATGTGTTTGGAGCATCCACTATCAACGAACCAAGTTGATAGATGCTCCCCCTCAATCACAACCTACACAATTCGAAAAATGGAAGATTTAGGTACCCAAACCTTGGGACCTAAAGCATCAACTAAACAAGACTTAGGCACCCATGCCTTGACAACTTTCTTTTGAACCTTGGGTGACCTAGATTGTCTCATATCAGTCCTAGACATAAGAGACACAAATGAAGGTTCCTTGGGTCGGTAACCAATACCGCCCTATTGTAGACTGCCCTTTGGGCATTCAAGATCATGTCTAGGGTTTTAGAGCTAGTTGAGAACTTCTCAAGAATATTCTTGAGTCTCTCAACTTCACTCTTTAATGATTTGTTTTCTTCTACTAGCAGGTCATCATGGAAATCATCTACATCCTCAACCTTAGAGGATTTCAAATGTTCAACCTCAAGTTTTAATGACTTAATCTCATCTTCTAGCAATTCAACATGTAAGTCATCAATGTTATCATCCCTAGATGATTTCAATTGGTCAATATCTAATTGCAATGATTTAACCTTATTTTTCGACTTCTTCAACATATTGGTTAAACATGCAATTGCTCTATAACACTTTTCTAGCTCGGAGAAGTTACCTCTTCATCATCCGAAGATGATGAAGCCGCGTTTGAGGAGTTGGATGATTCATCACTGCTTTCCTCTCCAAGAGCCATGAGTGCCACATGCATTGTTCTCTTCTCCTCCTTCTCTTCATCGGATGAGCTTGAGGATGACTCATCCCAAGTGGCCTTCAAGGCCTTCTTCTTCTTCTTGGATTTTTCTTCTTTCCTTTTGGATTTCTCCTCCTTCTTCTTTAGCTTCGGGCACTCATTCTTGAAATGCCCTTTCCTACCACACTCATAGCAAGAGGCATTAGTCTTATCAAGTTTAGCTTCACTAGGATTACCTCTACTCTTGAAACGTCGACCCCTTCTCATCATCCTTCTCACAAAGTTTGCCATCTCGGAGAATGAGGAGCCGCTGCCATCTTCCTCAGAATCGGACTCGGATTCGGAAGAGGATGAAGATGAAGAGACCTCCTTCTCCTTCTTCTTCTTGTTAGATCGGTCCCCTGCAACTAAGGCAATCCCCTTCTCCTTGGGGCCTTTGTTAGCCATTTCATGCAATTCCATTTCACAAAACAAATCATCTAACTTAACAATGGATAAGTCCTTGGATACTTTGTAGGCATCCACCATGGATGACCACAAAGCATTCCTTGGAAATGCTTTTAGTACATACCTCACAAGGTCGCGATTCTTGACCTTTTCATCAATCGAATGAAGCCCATTGAGGACTTCCTTGAACCGGCTATGGAGCTCACTTACCGTTTCATTCTCCTTCATGGAGAGATTTTGGAGTTGATTGAGGAACAAGTCCCTCTTGGCGATTCTTGAATCTCGGGTGCCCTCATGAAGTTCGATGAGCTTGTTCCACAAGTCCTTTGCACTTGTGAAAGGACCAACCTTGATGAGTTGGCTTTGTTCATGCCGCATTGTAGAGTGACGACCGCCTTCACTCTTCCGAGTTTGTTCGGCTATCCACCGTCATGATTCGAGTTCTTTACCTTCATCATCCTTAGGAGGGGTGAATCCCTCCTTCACTGCAAACCAAGTGTTGATGTCCATCTTTAAGTAATATTCCATCTTCGATCTCCAATATTGGAAATCAGCGCCATCAAAGAATGGAGGTCAGTGGTGGAGAAGCCTTCTCTCAACATCATGGATGTAGCTCTCGGTTGTTAATCCGCAAAAACAGAGCCCCAAGCTTTGATACCACTTGTTGGAACCCGGATGGCTAGAGAGGGGGGGGGGTGAATATTGTTGGATCGAGAGAACCGATAGAGGGGGGGGGTGAATATCGGAAAGCGTTCGGATTTAAGATAGAGAAATTGCACAGCGGAAGATTAAAAACAAACATGCGAACACAGTAATTTTTTACTTGGTTCGGAGCCTAGGTCGACTCCTACTCCAAGGTCCACGATCGTTGATCGTTTACTTTGGGCAATTCTATATGAGGTGCAAAAGCAGTTTACAAAGATTGATTACAGAAATAAGTGCAGTAAATTAAAAATCACTCTTCTTTACCGACGTCTGGAGTAGATTGACTTTTTCCGGGGCAGCAGGACGTCGTCGACTCGAGTTGGGAGGTTTCCGGAGCAAGGCGCGAGAGAAGAAGAGCGTTGAAGCGTTGAATCAAGTGATGCTTAAGCCTTGGGGTCGAGGGCCCTTTATATAGGGCCTGGGGGCGCCCGGAACGTCGGGGGTGCCCCCCCATGTGTCACTCGATCCGCCTCGGTCTCGGTCAGCTTCTGATCCCTTCAAACTCAGGATCAGATCTTGACCGGGGCGCCCAGGACGCTGGGGGCGCCCGGGTTGACCGGGTCAAACTTTATCCCTTGGCTTCGCTGGCTTGAGCTTCGATGACTTGCTATTGGGGGCGCCCGGAGCGCTGGGTGCGCCCGGGAGCACGGGGGCGCCCGGGAGTTGAGCTGTCGAAGCTTTCTTTGCTTTCTTGTGTTTTGTGTTTACCTTGGGGGCGCCCGGGACACTCCGGGTGCCCTGGTCAGCTGTTGCCTCGTTCCTTTGAGGCTCTCTGAGCTGCAGACACTCGTTCCTTCGGTCCTGCATCCAGGGTTAGTCCAAAACATAATAAAATAATAAAATATTAGTTTATACAGCCTTAGCTGTCTTGGTTCTGACTTTGGGCCTCCAAAATGGAGCCCTAGGTCGAACCGACGCCTACTATTCCCTCTCGACGGGGAACGCGTCCTCACCTACTCCTCTCGGGAGAATGTACTTGATGCCAACCGCTCCTTTGGTTGGACTTTTGCCTAGCGGCCCTTTGCTAGGTCTTGGATACCGAGCTGTCCTTCACCCGATGCCTAGCAGTCCTTCGCTAGGGCTTTGTACCCTGGCATTCCTTCGCCAGGTGCCTAGCAGCCCTTCGCTAGGACTTTGTTTCCTGGCAGCCCTTCGCCAGGTGCCTAGCAGCCCTTCGCTAGGACTTCTCCTGCACACTTGAGTAACATCGTTAGATCACCAATAACACTTAACTTTGAATCCTTTGCCAATATCAAAACAAGGTTCGATATGGTGCTTCCTGCACCAACAATCTCCCCCTTTTTGATTTATGGCAACACAATTCAAAGTTAAGTAAAAACCATATATAGTTTAAGCAAAAAGATAAAAACACAATGAAGTATGAATAGAATAGATTTAAAAAAAATTCTTTATTTCTCATACTCCCCCTAAAACCCTAAAACCCTGAATTCTTCTGTTAAAACACTTAACTTTGACCTTTCCTCCCCCTTTGACATATATCAAAAACATACATGGGCGAAAAAGGTTTCTAATAGAGAGTTTTGAGTTTGTGTAAAACTTCTAAGTTTTTTGACAAAGTGTTTTAAAAAGCATTTGCATAAAAACTTTTTACACTTAGATAATTTTCCACCTAAATTTTGTTTTAAAAAAAACTTTTACTTACAAGGTTTTGCAAAAAGGAATTTTACTTAGGCCAAATTTTGAAGTCAAATTTCAAAAAAAAGTTCAACTTTGAGAATTGAAAAAAAATTGTTTTTAAAATAATTTGCACACTCAGACGAATTTGCTTGGAAATACTTTATGTATTTTGAAAAACAAAATTTCGAAAGCTTCTAGACAAGTTTTTCACCAAAAAAACTCTACTTAGAAACATTTGCCAAAATTTTCAACTAGTTTTTGCTCAGACAAATTTTGTTTACAAAGAAGAATTTTACTTTATGAAAAAAACATGCACTTAAGAAATTTTGAAATACTTAGAAATGCTTAGCACTTTTAAAGAAAATTAAACAAAATTTCCTTTCTCTCCCCCTTAATGTGAAATTCTTCTCCTTCTATTTTAGACCATTTCTAAGTTCAGTTTTGAAAAAGATATTTTGAAAAACTTCTGAGTATCACAAAGGAAATTCTTAGTTAAGAGCAACTCGAAGTTTTCAATAAAGTTTCTTTAAAAAGGAATAAGTTTAAGGAGAAAGTTTGTGTATCAGAGCCTATGAGTTTTGAAAACATAAAAATACTTAGTATAATTCTCGAAAGCACAGCAAAAAGCTTAAATTTCCAGATTAAATCCATTTTGAAGAGTATTGTGAGGTTCTGAAAAATATTTTGTAAGAAAAAAAATTTCCTTAAAAAATTTAGAAAAGATTTTTCAAGTACTTTTGAGATAAATTATGATTTGAAACACATAAGTACTTTTAGACAAATATTAGACTTTGAAAAATATGAGTAATTTTTGAAACGTATTAGACTTTGAAAAAATATAAGTAATTTTTGAAATGTATTAGACTTTGAAAAATATAAGTAATTTTTGAAACGTATTAGACTTTGAAAAATATAATATTTTACTTGACTAGGTTTCTTTTCCAGTCTGACACAATCCTAGGAAGCCTTGTTGACTACAAGGACATTTTCCTAAGTGTCCTGGAAATTCTCCAACCCAAGTAAATATTATTTCAAAAATAATTTCATAAGCCACAACAATAATAGCATTTTGAAAGATTTATATTTTCAGCAAGGATTTTGAAGATATAGTTTATGAAAATATATTATTAAATAATTTCAAAACAGATAATTATTAATAAAAACTTTTTAGAAATTCTTCTTTTGATTCAGCCTCCCCCTAAATTTGACACATCCTAGGAGTCCTAGTAGATTATGTAGTGGACCTTCCTCTGTGTCTTTAGGGTTTACCAAAATCAAAAGAATAACTTTGAAGTATGATAATTTTTAAGAAGATAATTTTTGAAAACACAACTTGGAATGATAGCATAGTTTTCGAAAATCATTTTGAAATGATGATAATTTTTCAAAGAGATAGTAATATACGAGGGTTTTTGAATCAAATTATTGAAAACCTTATTTTGAGATGATAGTGAGTTTTAGAGCATAAGGTTTTTGAAAAAATCTGAATTTTTCGAAAAAAGAACCAAAAAACTCCCCCTGTATTTGACACTGTCTTACATTTATCTAGGTTCCTTAAGGGGTTCAGTGTTGAGCAAGTTTGACTAAGTTGACAATGTTTGACCAATAAATAACTAAATCAAACAAGCCCCTAGATTATATTTAAAATGAGTCTATCGAGATATTTCACATGAAATTTTATATTAAAAAAATGTTAGAATTGAAAGAGTAGGGTACCATAAACTGAATTAATTTGAAAAATAGAGATAATTTTGAATAACTTTTGAAAATATTTTTTTTATTTAAAAGGATAGTGAATTATGCATTTAGGTCCTAGATGTCTCACCCAGTTCTACGTGGTCAAGCATGTTAACCTTATGGGTTGTGTGAGACTAATATTTTAATTTTGAAAATAAATGATTGACAATAATTAAATTGAATTTTGAGAATAATTAATTGAGAATAATTAAGTTGAATTTGAGAATAATTAATTGAATTATTTTAAATTTGATTAAATTAAGATTTAATTCAATTTAATTGATTTAATTAAGATTTAATTTAATTTAATTGATTTAATTAAGATTTAATTCAATTTAATTGATTTAATTAAGATTTAATTCAATTTAATTGATTTAATTATGATTTAATTGAATTTAATTGATTTAATTAAGATTTAATTGATTTAGTTGGTTGGGTTGGACTCAACTTTTAGGTCCTAAGCATCTCACCCATTTCTAAGTGACAAAACAGGATATCCTTAACTGTTTTGTGAGATGCATTAATTTTATCTTTGATGTTAACACTATGATTTAATTGAAGCTTGTGTTAGATTCGAGTTTAACAAATAATAATTTAAAAGTGAGTTTCGATAATTGGCTTCCAGGTCTTGGCGAGGCACAGAGGCCTTCTTTGGCCGTAGCCTTATTGGATCAACAACCCTTTCCTAGACAAAGCCTTTTAAAGAAAGATCATTTTCAAATCATTGTTTGAGACACTCTGGTCTAACTAGCTTAGGATTTGGAGAGGTTGCTTCGACTGGTTCCACCGGACTAAAAAGACCAAATAAGTACTCCTTACCCTACTTGATTCCTTAGTCAGGCTTCCCTAACGTACTATCATCAAACCTTGTCCTAATACTAGGTTGTTCAAGTTTCAATTAATCAGGTTAGTCCTTAAACTAACCAATCCTAATTTTAAGCAAAAAAAATAAAAAAACAACACACAATTAAAGCAAACAAAAAATGATCTACGTTACATCATAATCGAAATAAAACTCTGGTTTATTAAAATCAGCATGGTTGTGAATTAAATTTTCTGACATATTAACCTTAACTAATTTGAATGAATTAATTATGTTCTTTGAGGTAAATGTTAGATTTTCAAATATCGTAAATTTACCTTTTGATTCCCGGTTGGGAATCTCCCCCTTGATTCTAGCCATCTTTCTTTTGCTTGATTGTTTCTTCGATATTTTGTAGCGGTCGCGAGCCAACCAGACCAGTTTCCAAGGATCCCTTCCTTCATCGTCAGATTCTGAGTCTGAGTCGGACCCAGGTACAGGTTGAATCTTCTTCTTTGGTGTTCTCTTGGAGTTTTCCTGCAATAAAAACTATACCTTCCTCGACTATTGCAGTATCAGCTTGATTATTTAACCTTAATATAGAAGAAAATGATTCAAAATTAGTTACCAATTTTGTCTCAGAAAACTCGTCGTCTGACTCAGGTTTGATTTCGACGTCGGGTGTCGAGTCTGACTCGGCTGTTTGTCCTTGGACCGAGACTGCAAGATAACTTTGGTAATCTTCTTCTTCATTTGATTCGTCCGATGATTCGAACATCTCTCCATTAAAGACCTCAATATCGGTGCTCTTTTCGTGTAGGTTGAGTAGCTTCTCCCACATCTCTTTAGCACATCCAATGAATCGACTAGCTTGAGTTGTTCGTTGGTTAGACCGCATTGTATGATTACTGTTGCCTTAGCATCAGTCTCGATCTTCCTTAGAGTTGGTTCGTCCAATTTGTCCCAAGCGATCGATGTTCCATCTTCCGTGGGGAATCTGAACCCCGTTTGGATTATCGACCATAAATCTAGATTAGCCTTCAGGTGGGATTCCATTTGACTTCTCCAGGAGTTGAAATTTTCGCCAGAGAAGAGCGGTGGACGAATGCTATTCCATTCTTGATTGGCCATTAAAAATTATCCTTGCACACAAAAGAAATAACAGAAATATACCAAGACTTGGTCTTGGATTAGTAATGCGGGAGAAGGAAAAAATTAGCTCAAAATAAATATTACACGAATTTCGAGGCGGAATAATAATAAAATAATAAAAACAATTTATGACAAATTTTTGAAAATATTAATTTTGTCAATTTTGATTAATGATGAAAAATTAAAAATTTAATGTTAAAAAAATTTTGCTGGAATTAAGGTAGCACGAATTTCGAGGAAAATATTAAAATAATAAAAAAAGTTTATGACAAATTTTCAAAAAATTGATCGTTTTATCAATTTTGACTTATAGTGAAAAGATGAGAATTCAAAATTGAAAAAGGCGTAAGAATATTTTAAATACACCTACAGATATTATTTATTTGAAAATAAAAAGCGAGACTGATCGAGTGGTGTTGATTAACAAAAAGAAAAGAAATAAAATAAAAAATTTCGTAAATCCGAAAAATTCTCAAATTGGTGGTTGCACCAAATTTGAGCTTCCCCGCTCTGATACCACTTGTTGGATCGAGAGAACCGATAGAGGGGGGGGTGAATATCGGAAAGCGTTCGGATTTAAGATAGAGAAATTGCACAGCGGAAGATTAAAAACAAACATGCGAACACAGTAATTTTTTACTTGGTTCGGAGCCTAGGTCGACTCCTACTCCAAGGCCCACAATCGTTGATCGTTTACTTTGGGCAATTCTATATGAGGCGCAAAAGTAGTTTACAAAGATTGATTACAGAAATAAGTGCAGTAAATTAAAAATCACTCTTCTTTACCGCCGTCCGGAGTAGATTGACTTTTTCCGGGGTAGCAGGACGTCATCGGCTCGAGTTGGGAGGTTTCCGGAGCAAGGCGCGAGAGCAGAAGAGCGTTGAAGCGTTGAATCAAGTGATGCTTGAGCCTTGGGGTCGAGGGCCCTTTATATAGGGCCTGGGGGTGCCCGGAACGTCGGGGGCGCCCCCCCACGTGTCACTCGATCCGCCTCGATGTCGGTCAGCTTCTGATCCCTTCAAACTCGGGATCAGATCTTGACCGGGGCGATCGGGACGCTGGGGGCGCCCGAGTTGACCGGGTCAAACTTTATCCCTTGGCTTCGCTGGCTTGAGCTTCGATGACTTGCTATTGGGGGCGCCCGGAGCGCTGGGGGCGCCCGGGAGTTGAGCTGTCGAAGCTTGCTTTGCTTTCTTGTGTTTTGTGTTTACCTTGGGGGCGCCCGGGACACTCCGGGCGCCCTGGTCAACTGTTGCCTCGTTCCTTTGAGGCTCTCTGAGCTGCAGACACTCGTTCCTTCGGTCTTGCATCCAGGGTTAGTCCAAAACACAATAAAACAATAAAATATTAGTTTATACAGCCTTAGCTATCTTGGTTCTGACTTTGGGCCTCCAAAATGGAGCCCTAGGTCGAACCGACGCCTACTGTTCCATCTCGACGGGGAACGCGTCCTCACCTACTCCGCTCGGGAGAATGTACCTGATGCCAACCGCTCCTTTGGTTGGACTTTTGCCTAGCGGTCCTTTGCCAGGTCTTGGATACCGAGCTGTCCTTCGCCCGATGCCTAGCAGTCCTTCGCTAGGGCTTTGTACCCTGGCATTCCTTCGCCAGGTGCCTAGCATCCCTTCGCTAGGACTTTGTTTCCTGGCAGCCCTTTGCCAGGTGCCTAGCAGCCCTTCGCTAGGACTTTGTTTCCTGGCAGCCCTTCGCCAGGTGCCTAGCAGCCCTTCGCTAGGACTTTGTTACCTAGCAGCCCTTCGCCAGGTGCCTAGCAGCCGTTCGCTAGGACTTTGTTTCCTGGCAGCCCTTCGCCAGGTGCCTAGCAGCCCTTCGCTAGGACTTTGTTTCCTGGCAGCCCTTCGCCAGGTGCCTAGCAGCCCTTCGCTAGGACTTTTCCTGCACACTTGAGTAACATCGTTAGATCACCAATAACACTTAACTTTGAATCCTTTGCCAATATCAAAACAAGGATTGATATGGTGCTTCCTGCACCAACAAATATAGCCAAATACTTTGACCTTTGGCACTTATCAAATTTCTGCACTTAAGTTGTTAGTAGCATAGCGGAAGAAACAAGGAACACAGTAAAGTGCGAAATGCAGAAAACCAAAACAAACTAGAACAACAAACAAGATCGCTAACAAGGAGGGTTTACAAGGTTCGGAGATAACTTGCCCCTACTCCTTGGCGTGCCCTTAAGGTGGGCGATCCCTTGATCATCGGCAGATCAAGCCCCGGTGAACACCGGATAGAAAGCAACCTCCTTCTCGGTGGAAAAACCTCTCCACAGCGTTTCAATCACAGATATATGTTTAAGCACAGTGAAACAATAAGAAAGATCTTACTTAGCACTAGCAAAGACAAGAACACAGCAAGCTCCCACTGAGCTCCACCCAGCGACGATCTCACGCAAGAACCCTTTCCCTGTGTCTTCTCGCTGTTGGACTCGAAGCCTCTTGTTCCTTCTTCCAAGTGCTCAAGTAGAGAACGGTTGCTTCTCAGATTTCAGTTGCTTGCACAAGATGGAACTTCAGAACACGCAAGCAAGATGTGGAGAACACAAAGGCGCAACAAGAACTCAGTTCGCGAACTCTTGAACTCTGGAACTCTGCTTCAACGAAGCCTTCTTCTGCCCTTTTGTTTCTCCACTCAGCACCAGGTGACAACATGTCCTGCAGCCTCCAGCTGCTTCCCTGCCAACGCCAGCTACCACTGAGCCCTCCCTGGACTTCCTGAGCTCCTCTCAGCCAAGCTCTAGTCAGCAGCTCCAGTCTGCAGCTCCAGCCGTTGTAACCTGAGATGGAAAACGGACAAACTTGCTCCAAGGAAAGCCTCCATTGACTTCTCCTTGAGTGTTTGAATCCTTCCCTGTCACCTGCAGCTTGATCAGAGTATTAGAACAACATATCACTCAGTAAATCAAGAATCAGAAGTTAAGCGCAGAGAATCAGATACGTTCAGACGCGATCAGAGCGTCTGACAGTGCATTTTGAATTAAAGTGATCGGTCACCAGACCGATCAGAGAGTCTCCTGATCGGTCACCAGACCGATCTGGCTGGGTCCAGACCGATCAGGCTCCATCCTGATCGGTCCCCAACGCTCAATTAGAAATCACAATTTCTTTGGGACTCTCCTGGATCGATCACCAGACCGATCCCAGGTTGTGGATCGATCACCTGACCGATCCACCCCTTTATCGGGCAATTTCTGAGCTTCGCAGTCTAGACTTCCTGATTGGTCACCGGACCGATCAGAGAGCCTCCTGATCGGTCACCAGACCGATCAGGTCATGACCAGACCGATCAGGCTCCGTCCTAATCGATCATAGAGAGGAACTTGCGACACTGGATCGTTCTCCAGAACGATCTGCACAGTGATCCTGATCGGTCACCAGACCGATCAGGAGCAGTTCAGCAAGGGAACTCAACCTCACTGTTTGCTCCCTGATCGGTAACCAGATCGATCAGGAGCCAAGCAATGGGTGAGACGCATACTCCCTGATTGGTCACCAGACCGATCAGTCTTCGCTGGATCGGTCACCGGACCGATCCACGAAGGAGCATCGTGCCAACTCCCTGATCGATCACCAGACCGAACCAGGGACTTAAACTTAGCCCTCCAAGCTAGGGTTTCATCCACCTTAGCCCTCCAAGCCAAGGATTTTTCACCTAACTCTCCAAGTTGGGAATTTGCACCTAACCCTCCAAGTTAAGACTTTTCACCTAGCCCTCCAAGCTAGGACTTTTCACCCAACCCTTCCGAATTAGGACTTTTCCAAACCTAGCCCTCCAAGCTAGGACCTGACCCTCCAAGCCAGGACTTTTTCACCTAATTCTCCAAGATGGGAATTTGCACCTAACCCTCCAAGTTAGGACTTTTCACCTAGCCCTCCAAGCTAGAACTTTTCACCCACCTCTTTCGAATTAGGACTTTTCACACACCTAGCCCTCCAAGCTAGGATTTTCAACACCTAACCCTCCAGGTTAGGATTTTCCAACACCTAGCCCTCCAAGCTAGGATTTTCCATATCATGCCTGATCCCCGACCAGGACTTAATCATAATCATCATAATCAACCTAAACTAAAATCGATGTCAACACCAAAATAACAATCAGGGTCAGACTGCATCAACAAGATTTACGGTCAATATTCACCCCCTCTATCGACGACACCGGTCCTACAATTGGTATCAGAGCCTGGACGCTCTTCACCGGACTAACAGCCGACGGAGCAAAGACGCCAGGAGTTGAGGGGGAGCCCAGGGGTGAATCAGGTATATTTTATTTTAAAATGTCAATTTTTAAATTTCATGTTATATGCTTCAAGTGCAGGGAGAGAGGGCACTATAAAAATCAGTGCCCTACTCGTAAGACTCGGTCTACACCACCGGAAGCAAAGGAGGCACTAGCGTCCGGAGCCCAGAGGAACAAGGATCATATCAGGTGCTTCAAATGCGAGTAGTACGGATTACAAAAATAAGTGTTCGACAAAGGTACGCAAAATTTATATTCCTAGAAATTTTTAATTTCCTGCACTATCCTATGTAGATAAGTTAGATAATTTTTCTGATTTGTTAGAATTATTGCATAATCAAATAAATATCCTACATAACCAGTTACAAAATGTAAATAATGCTAAAATATCAGAAATTAACTGTTTAATCCGTAATGTCAATTCAAAAATTATTGAAATTAATTCTAATAATTTTACTGTTATTCCTGAAATTAATTCTAATAATTTTACTGTTAAATCTGAAATTAAATATGAAATTATTAAGGATAATTTTAAAATTCTTAATGATAATTTTGAATTTAAATATGAAATTATTAAGGATAATTTTATACTTCTTAATGATAATTCTGAATAAAATCTGAAATTATTAAGGATAATTTTAAAATTCTTAATGATAATTCTGAATTTAAATATGAAATTATTGAGGATAATTTTAAAATTCCTAATGATAATTCTGAATTTAAATATGAAATTATTGAGGATAATTTTAAAATTCTTAATGATAATTCTGAAATTAATTTTGAAAATTGTGAGATTAATCTTGAAAATATTTCTGAGGATAAATTTTTCTAAAAATATTGTTGAGGATAATTCTCAGGATAGTGGAGATAAAATCTTCTTAGATAACAATTTAATTATTCTCTTGAATAATCCTAAAATATTAACCTGTGGCCCAAATTACTCCACCTACTGTGAAGATATAGAGGGATGTAATTTTAATGATGAGGATGAGGAGATGGAATTTTCTGAGATCAAACCTATAGTCAATAAAAATCACAAAGATTCAAATAAACCAGAAGTTTAGAAAAACTTAAAAAGATAAATAATGAAGAAATAGTAAAGGAATCAGATATTTTCGAAATAATGAAAATGATGAAATTAAATCCATAACTTTTAACCAACCCAGAACTTTTGAAATTCAAATTCAATTAAAACTTAATTATCTTATTTAATTTAAATTCAAATTAATTCAAAATTAATTCAATTAATCCTTAATTAATTCAAATTCAAATTAATTCAAAATTAATTCAATTAATCCTTAATTAATTCAAATTCAAATTAATTCAAAATTAATTCAATTAATCCTTAATTAATTCAAATTCAAATTAATTCAAATTAATTCAATTAATCCTTAATTAATCTTCAAATTAATTCATACTTAATTTAATTAATCCTTAATTAATTCAAATTCAAATTAATTCTTAATTAATTTAGTTAATCCTTAATTAATTCAAATTCAAATTAATTCTTAATTAATTCAATTAATCCTCAATTAATTCAATTAATCCTTAAGTTATTTGAATTCAAATTAATTCTTAATTAATTCAATTAATCCCTAATTAATTACTTCTCAATTTCAATTAATTTAGCTTCAAATAATTCTTAATTAATTCAACTTCAATTAATTCTTAAATAACTTAAACTCAAACAAATAAAACCTACCTAACTGAATCCTCCAACTAAATAACAATAAATATGTCAAGGTGGGTTGACATATTCAGGGGGTCACACGACATGTATCAAATCGGGAATTGATACATTATTATAAACTTAAATAAAATGATTTGAATTGTTTGAATCATGCATTAATGTCTTGCACATTCATCTGCTATTTCTTTAAAATTTATGTCATGTCATTCATGTTTAATTTTATGCATAATTTAGAACAATTATAGGAAAAAGAATAATTGAAACTTGAACAACCTAGTATTAGGTGAAGGTGAGATGATAGTACGTTAGGAAAGCCGTTTGGTGGAACTAGCCGATTGTATGGAATTCATGTTTGTCTAGTTGATTACATATGATAGATTTTTAAAAATTATATTCTTTTGAAAAATTGTTTGACCTACACAACTAGACACAAGCCTCTTAGGTCAACACTAAAGTCCCTTAAGGCACTTAGATAGAGTCAAACGGTGTTGGATACAGGGGAGTGTTTTATTCTTTTTAATCCTTAAAAAGATTTTTGAAAACTGTGCTTTAATTACTATAACTTATGTTTTCGAAAAAGCTTATACTTTAAAAATTATCTTCTTTCCAAATTGTGGTTTCAGAATTTATCTTCCTAAAAATTATTGTTCATTTGATTTTGATAAACCCTAAAAGACACAGAGGAAGGTCTACTTCATGATTTATAAGGACTCCTAGGATGTGTCAAACTTAGGGGGAGTCTAAGTCAAAAGAAAATTTCTGACAAGTTTTTTTTGAAAATTATTTGTTTTGAAATTATTAGATAATTCCTTTGATCTGAACTAAACCTTAAAGACTTAGAGGAAGTGTACTTGTGGTCAACAAGCTTCCTAGGACTGGGTCAAGTTTAGGGGGAGGTCAAATTAAAAGAGTTTTTTAATAACTTAATAATATGTTTTCATGAACTGCATTATTAAGTCCTGTTGAAAACATAATGTTTCTATACTATCATTTTATATTTTTTTCATTTTCAAAAACCTATATTTTTAAACTTATAGAATCAATTTGAAATAATTTTTTTCTTGAATTTGGAAAATTTTCCAGGATACTTAAGAAAATGTCCTTATAGTTAACAAGGTTTTCTAGGATTGTGTCAGACTGGAAAGGAAACCAAGTCAAGTAAAATATTATGTTTTCAAAATAATATTTTTCAAAAGTACTTATAATTTCCAAAAATGCATAATATTTTTCAAAAGTACTTATATTTTCCAAAAATGCATAATATCTTTAAAAAAGTACTTATATTTTTCAAAAGTACTTATATTTTCCAAAATTGAAAATATTTTTCAAAGGTACAAATATTTCTTCAAATTCTAGCATGGTTCAAAGAACATTTTTTGTGAAAATGTGTTAAGCGTAAAAAATCTTTCAAGAGTATTTTCACAACATTTTTTTAAGTATTTGCTTGCAATCTCTTGAGAAATCTTTTCAAAAACTTTTCTAAGGAAAAATTTTGTAGATCTACAAAATATTTTTCAGAATTGCAAAATACTCTTCAATGTGAAATTCTTTTTGGGTGCAATTTAAGTACTTAGTTTTACTATGCTTTCAAAAATTTATACTAAGTATTTTCAAAAGAACAAAATGTTTTCAATGTTGGTGCAAGTATTTTTGGTGATTTTTGATGTATGACAAAGGGGGAGAGTAAGCTTAAGTTAGAGATTTTTTTCTTCTTTTCCTAAATGAAATCAAAATGTTTTTCAAAAAGGGGGAAAGTAAGCCTAAGTTAGAAGTCTTTTCTTTTTCTCCCAGTTTTTCAAGGAATTTTCTTTTTCTCCCAGTTTTTCAAGGAATATAATCCCTTCAGCCAATCTAACTTAAGATATTGTCAAACATCAAAAAGGGGGATTGTTGGTGCAAGATGCATCAGTGATGTTCTCCTCTAAGTGTTTCAATATTTGACAATATGCTTAAGTTAGTAATACATTGAACATGGGAAGGGTTAGTCAAGAAAGGTGTAACAAAGTGAAGAAAAGTCCTAGTTAACCTAGGCACTAAGACCTGGTTCGAGGAATTGGGCACTAAATCCTGGCCGAGGGTTGGGCACCGAAGACCTGGTTCGAGGAATTGGGCACTAAGTCCTGGCCGAGGGTTGGGCACCGAAGATCTGGTTCGAGGAATTGGGCACTAAGTCCTGGCCGAGGGTTGGGCACCGAAGTCCTGGACCTAGGGTTTGGGCACGAAGTCTTGGTCCGAGGGATTGAGCAACTTAGCTGAGCGATGACTAAGGATAGAAGTAGAGACGGGGTGAGGTTCGAACGTCTCGAGATTTGAGAGTATCGAAGGCTAAGCAAAAGTCCACCCGAATGGACAGGGTGGCAACCGTCTCCTAAGAGGAGTAGGTGAAAGGCGCATTCTCGAGGGTGAGAACTTGTGTCGATTCGACCTAGGGGTTCACAGAAATCCGAAGTCAGAACCATCTCATTAAGGCTAAGGTTGTATATGTGTTTGCTTTGTATTTGTGTATCTTGCAGGTACCTAGAATGGAAGATAAAGTAGGGAAACAACACACAATGAAGCTAGAAGCTAGCCTGCTAGGCGCCCCCATTGAAGGGGGCGCCCTAAAGGAGCTAGCCGCCCCCATCAACTGGGGCGCCTCAGTGAAAGGAGGCAAAACAGGCTTCCATTCAGGTGCCCTAGATGATACAGGCGCCCTGGTTGAAAGCTGTATCTGCTACTGCGAGTGCGAAGCAGGGATAAGCTTTGACCAAATTCATTGAGGTGCCTAGGAGGTCCAAGGCGCCCTGGTCAAGAGGTTTATCTGCTGCGGAGAGTTCGACACGGAGATAAACTTTGACCAAGCCTTTTGAGGTGCCCCAGTCATAACAGGCACCCTAATGAAGCCTATAAAAGGGGCTTCGACCCCTCAGCTCAGTAGACGACTTCCAAACACGATTCTAAGCTTTCCAAGTGACGATAAAGTGCTAATGACAAAGCTCTACGACCAGGAGGCTCCAGGAGGAAGTGCTCAGCACTTCGGAGGTCCAGATCGGCCGAGTTTCAATTTTGTTTGTTCGGTTTGAGTTTACATTCTACAGTTAAATTTATTTATCTTTTTGTTTGTAACTCTTGCACTGTAAGACGGGTTTCTCCGCCTCTGAAAAGTCCAGAAAGGAGACCATTAGTAGACGGGCATTCCCGTGCTTAGGCCTTGGATGTACTGACCCTGGGGGGTTGGGAACCAAGAAATCCCGTGTGTATTTTGAGTTGTGTTGTCTTTATTTTTTGTTCTTGTTATTTTCCGCTGTGCTACTTGTTAAATCCGACACTTTTGATTAGGTTCCGAAAATTTTCGGAGAGTTACCGGATAGGTTCCGGGGCTTCCGAAGCCTTGGACTTAAATTAGGGACTAAACTGTAATTAAAACAAATGGATACAAGGGTTTAAAGGGTGAGAAATTAAGACCTAGGGGCAGTCTTGCAATTAGATGGAAGTTTGCTGGACTAAATTGCAAAAAGGCCAAAATAAAAGCCGGTTAGGGCTGGGTTTGCCGCATCCCACTCCCCAGCCGCTTCTCCTCTCGCCCGCGTGCCCTAGCCGCGATTCTCCCGATCGAGCGCCGCCGTCTCCTCCACACGAAGCCGGCAAGCTCAAGGCCGACGGTTCCTCCTCCTTTTCGGCCGCGCACACTTGACGCAAGCCCTAACCACAGCCGGTTGCTTCTTTGCGTGCCGCAGCCACCCTTGGGAGATCACGTCCCTGTTCTACTCCGATTGCACGGAGTTTGATCCATCTTCCTCTCCTCCACGTTCCCTGCGATTGAGATTGAGAGTCGCCGCCTTTGTTGAGCCTCTACTGCTCTTCTTCACGTGAAGCCGAGGGATTCCCAGTTGCTCCTTTGGATCGCAGCGGGTTGGGGTCGCGAATCTCAGGTAAGGATCACCATCCATAGATTTGGATGGATTTTCTGATTGGGATCAGATAAGTGGAAGTGGTCAAATTAGTTTTGATTGTAAGCTCGATTGGAGTTGTGACAGTTGGTTTGATTCCTTGGTTCCAGGAAAATTGTATTGTTGCGGCTTCTTGTTGAGCATCGGAACTGTGGAGCATCACCGGTGACCAACTGAGGTAAGGAGATGTCGTAAGCTTCATTAGATTGATGATATTCTTGATTAAACGAGTGGTAGGTTGGTTAGATGAATTAAGAATTGGATAAAGCAGTGGGGGTTGGATCTGTTAGGTTAAAGGTGTTGCCGATGATTCCTAATCAGATTGGTAGATCTGGGGATTTGTTCTGTTTGGATATAGAGAATTGCAACCAAGACTTGTTTAGGTTGAAAATCCTGTGCCGTGGGCTGTGGTCGGAGCTGAAGGCAATTACAGGTTTGGTTGGTTTAAGATGTTTATTGGATTTGAACGGGAATGGGTTAATTGGTGATTAAATCTAATAACCTAATCCTAAATTACCTGGGGTAATTGGGAATCTTCTATTTAATTAAAGGGAATTAAATAGAAAGAAATGGATTTGGTTAACCCTAGAACGGATTAGGGATTAATTAGCTAATTATCTTTATTTGTAATAGCTAATTAAATCTATCCCCTGATACAGGGACTTGATTTGCCTTACTGTTGCGGATTATATTGGACGGGTGATTCTCCCCTTTCGATACCGACTACTACTCTTGGAGGCGGGTACCCTTTGACTTATCTTTACGATATTGTCATCTTGTTATGCATAGACTGTTATAGATAGCAGTAAGATCATACGCTATCCCTGTTATTATGCCTGTTCTGGATACTTGTTATTTATCCCTGGTTATTATGCCTGTTCTGGATACTTGTTGGTTATCCCTGTTTATTATGCCTGTCCTGGATACCTGTGGTTTATCCCTGAGTTATTATGCTGTCAGTTCCATACAGTATCAGGTAGTGTCATATCTATATGTATGCTTAGAGATCGTGATGTATCTCCTACCTTTGACCTTGAGGGATATGTAGTTTTCGGCCAGTATACCTTGTAGGGTACCTGTATTTCCGGTTATAGGATTTCAGACTGAGACCTAGTATACCGAGGACTTGGGAGGGAGGTATGTGTATCTATCATACACCATCCTTGCATTGTTGCATGCCGGCGATCAGCGACTCCCTTGTGGTTGAGCCTATCGTCTTCCGGTACATGTTATGCACACACGACCACTCATGGGTTAGTGGATACCGTTGGGTGTGTGCATTTGCTCTGTACTGCTCCGCTCGACCGCTCAGGGGTAGTGGTTTTGGAGCGTGGTAGCAGGCGGAGATCCCTTCTCTTGCCATAGACTAGAGGAGATGAGAGCGACGCTCCCTCATATATACATGGGGTAGGGGGGCGGTCCCCCGCCAGCATCCTGTCCACTCGGTCACTCAGGAGCAGTGATGGCAGAGTGCGTACAGTGTCACAGCTCTACCCACTCGACCGACACAGTATCGCCTGTCTCGGTGGCTTGACTGGAGTTAGGGGGTGACCATGACATTGCACCATGTGCATATTTTGCATCGTGCATTGTTTGCTGCACTTGATTTCTGCACTTGCTTGACATGCATATTCTGGAGACTTGTTATCTGAGATTATATGTCTATTGATATTCCCTTGGTACTTATTACCCTCTTTACAGGTTAGATGGATTCAGGTATGTATCTACCTCAGTATGTTCAGTACTAGTTTTTCCCTACTGTTGATATGAGACTGTATTAGCTGAACCCTTATTGTTGGTATAACTTTCTATGCATATCTGTTGGGTATTCGCTGAGCTATGGACTCACCCCGTTGCCATACATTTTATTTCAGGTTGATGCCTGCCAGGAGATCCCTAGCAGCCAGTCCCCAGCTCCAGAGGAGCTCTTTTTGGTTTACGTGGTTTTGTTATGGACCCTGTAGTATTCCTATGCTTCCGTTGTGATGTTTTAACCATGTATGCACGTTTTATTCGAAGGTATTGTATTTTTGAGTCCTATGTTGGACTTCGTTTGGTTTTGGCTTTGTTCCTGCCCCCTGGCAGCTCAGGTGAGTTCGGATTTTGGTTTTACGACGTATAGTCATTTATGCAGTTATATATGTGTGGATTGGAGGCCTGAGGCCCTTTAAACTGCGTGGTTGTATTATATTATCTGTGTGTATGTGTAAATTGTCCGTCGGACAGGGGAGGTGCTGTCCGATTTTCTATTGGATCAGTGGCTCCTGGGTCTCGGGGCGTGACAATTTATTTTGGTATCAGAGCGTAGGTTTCGATGCCTACGTGTTTTCGGATTTTTCGGTGTTTATCTGATACCATTTCATTTTTGGTATCAAGCCCAGGATGTGGGATACCATCGATTCGTGATTTGTCGGAGTTAAATCTGATACCTACTCGGTAGGTGTCGGAGCTCGGGTTAGATGAGTCTACTCGAGTACATTTCGGATTTTCGGAGTCGTTTCACGGTGGGATGTGGACCATGGGACTTGGCGGCGACGGGACATCTCCGAGCGACAAATGTATAATTTGATAAGGTTAGTGACCTATACCTTTAGTAACCAATGGCTAATATTGTAACAGGTATGACTGGGCGTGGACGTGCCCCCGCAGCGAGACGTGGTCGAGGACGACCACGTAAGTCTACTATTGGGTCTTCGGTGACCAGGTCACCCGAGAGACCGACGGAGACGGGGCCGGTCAGTCAGGGACAGACTCCTCCGGTTGTTCCGAGGCCCCCCTCTCCACTGCTGTCAGCGGTTCCGACCGTACCCCCCGTGACTACCACACCAGTGATTCCCACAGTACCAGGACCGGTGCCTGCTACTGCATACTCAGCGGGACCACCATCGATACCGGTTGCTACACCTGTACCGGTGCCTGCTACAGCATATTCAGCGGGACCATCATCTATACCGGTTGCTACACCTGCAGCGGTGCCTGCTACGACATATTCAGTGGGACCATCATCTATACCGGTTGCTACACCTGTAGCGGTGCCTGCAGTACCGTATCCGGTCGTACCCCCGTCAGCACCACCCGCAGCGTACCCTGCAGTACCTACACCTCCAGTAGTGCCCACAGTTGTCTACCCTTCGGTGCCTTCATCTGTACCTTTTGTGGGAGTTTCTGCGACACCCTCAGCAGTGCCTGCTCCGGTAGTTTACCCGACCCCACCACTGGCTCCTGTTCCGGGATTGTTCACAGTTCCATCTACTGTTTATGGCATAGCACCCTATGCAGCTCCGTTGGTAGCCCCTACTACTCCGGCAGAGTGTGCCAGAGCCCGAGCACGGATACCCGCACTTGCAGAGTTGGTGAAAGGCCGATTCACATTATTCCACGGAGGAGCTGATCCTAGGGCTGCCCGTGCCTGGTTGGAGACTTTGGAGGGTACATTTGATTACATGGCTTGCTCCGAGTGGGAGAAGGCGGCGCTAGCTGCATACCATTTACGAGGCGAGGCGGTTACCTGGTGGGCCTCACGGCGCACGATCATTGGAGAGCAGCATCTCACATGGGCCGTCTTCAGAGAGGCATTCGAGAGTCACTACGTTCCGATAGCTTATCAGATGACTCAGCGACAGGAGTTCCTGACTCTGCAGCAGGGGACTCGCACGGTTATGGAGTATAGCGCAGAATTCGACCGGTTAGCTGAATTCTGCCCCGAGCTGGTTATCCAGGATAGATCACGGATGATCCACTTTACTCGAGGACTAGCTGCGTATATCAGACTCAAGCTTGCCGGATTTAGTACTGCATCTTACTGTGAGGCTTTGGAGAGAGCCCTTTTGATTGAGATGACCCAGCAGGAGGTGAACGCGGAGAAGAAAAAGGGAAAAGAGTCAGCTCAGGGTTCTTCTCAGACTCAGCCACAGCAGAGGCCCCTCAGGTCCACGTCAGCACAATGATAACCCTAGTTTTCTGGTTATAAATAACCCCCTAAACCTAGGAAGAAGGAATAACAACTCGTGATCATTTTCCTAGTATTTCTCTGAGCTTTCAAAAAGTGTAAGAGGCTTCTCTGCCTACAATGAAGGAGTAATTTAGTGAAGCTTTTCAATGCCTTAGATTAGCAACCACCCTAGTTGCAACCAAGTAAATATAGTGGCCTCTTCTTTTATAGTTGTTTCTGCTTTTAATTAGTTTAATTACTACTTGACTAATTTACATCTTTGCTAAAGATATTGCAAAAGATATAGTGTTTATTTGCAGGGCTATTCACCCCCCTCTAGCCAGCCTGCATGGGACCTACACCATCTATAGTCTTTTTTGAATTTCATTATAATCATTATCTTATAAAAGGTAGAAGAACAAATACTATTATGTTTTATAAGGGAAGAAAAAATGACCTCTACTATCTTCAAAATTCTTCAATTAAAGCTTTCATTGGTGAATGTACAAATAAACCTGCTTGGCATGCCCAACTTGCTCATCCTTCTCTTCACATTATTCAGTCAATCATTAATAGATATGATTTACCTACTTCCTTTACTTCATCTCCATCTCATTCATGTAGGGCCTGCATGGAATCTAAAAGTCATAAGCTACCTTTATCTTCATCCGATCATGTTTCTAGTTTTCCATTTGAAATATTTCATTCAAATGTTTGCAATCCTGCACCTATTTTATCTAACCATGTTTTCCAATATTATGTTACCTTCATCGATAATTTTAGTAAATATACTTAGCTCTATCCTACAAGAAGAAAATTTGATTTACTAGATATATTCTGTAATTTTCAAAGACAAGTTCAACTATATTTTAATCATAAAATACTCTCTCTTCATTTTGATTGGGGAGGTGAATATCAACTTCTTCATTGTCATCTTGTCACTTATGGAATTATTCATCGAGTATCTTGTCCTCATACTCTAGAGAAAAATGGCTATGTTGAGAGAAAACATTGACATATAGTTGAAACTGCTTTAACTTTTCTTCATCATGCATTAGTTTCACATAAATTTTGTGATGAGGCTGTTTGCACTGTAGTATATCTCATAAATTGACTTCCTACTCCATTGCTTAATCATAAGTGTCCTTTGAAAAAACTTTATAATCAGACTCCTGACTATAACTTTCTTTGAATTTTTAGTTGTGTATGTTATCCTTGGTTACACCCCTACTCTAAACACAAACTTAACTCTCGTTCATTATAATGTGCTTTTCTCGATTATAGCAATTTACATCATGGGAATCGATGTTTGTACATACAAATAGGATGGATATATATATATCACGACATGTTATTTTTGATGAGTCTCTATTCACTTTTTTAGCAGCTTCTTCAATCTCTCCTCTAAATATAGGTGACACCTTCTTGATGCCACCTAACATTGTCAAATGTGATGACATATTAGGTCTTACTCCAGAGCTCTCTAATAACACTCCTATACTATTGGAATCACCTCAAGTTGCTGCTCCAATCTCAGAAGCCTCACCAGTCGAAGATAATAAACTTCTAGTTCTGTATCCTCAAATAATATAAGTCTATCATCAAAATCACCATGTCAGCCTACTCTCTCATCAGCATCAACCAGTGATTCAGTTGATAATGCTCCTCGTTGTATTGTTCCCTTAAGTGACATATATGCACGATGCCCATTAATGACAACTTGACATCCCCTTCCACGAGCTCTAGTGGTTTGTTCAAAATCTATTAAACCAACTTGTTTTACACAAGTGAACAAGGATTCAAATTGACATAGTGCAATGACTACAGAATTTGATGCACTTCTTCACAATTGAACATGGAACCTAGTTCCGGGCATTCCCTCAATGAATATTTTGGGCTCTAAATGAGTATTCTGTCTTAAGCATAGAGTTGATGGTTCTCTAAATAGCATAAAACTTGACTTGTAGCCAAAGGATTTAGTCAACAACGAAGTCTTAACTTCAATGACACTTTTAGCCCATTCATCAAAATTATATCTGTCATACTATTGTTATCGATAGTTGTTAGTTTTAATTGGCTTGTATGATAATTAGACATTTTAATGTATTTCTTCATGGTCATCTTGAGGAAACTATATTTATGGAGCAATCACTTGGGGCAATTCATCCATAATTTCCTTCTCATATTTGTCAACTTAAGAATTCCTTATATGACATTCGACAAGCTCCTCGTGCATGGTTTCATCGATTATCTAATTGGTTACAAGCTCAAGGATTTTCTAGATCGATAACTGACTTGTCTCTATTCCACAAATATAATGATGGATCGATAATATTTTTTCTTATTTATGGGAATGACATCCTAATAACCAATAATGATCAAAAGGGTATTACAACTTTATTAAGTCTTCTCGATCAAGAATTTCCTACTCGAGATTTGGGTAATGCCCATTTTTTTAGTATTGAACTTATTCCACATGAGGAAGGCTATCTCGTCTCTCAGAGCAAATACATTACTGGGCTTCCCCTAAGAGCCAAAATGGATGGAGTACGTCCAATTTTTACACCAATTGCTATAAACAACTCTACAACTTCATCCTCTCCTGCTCTGTCTGATCTACAGATTTATTGAAGCATTGTTGGAGCCTTATAATATATCACTATCACACGACCTGATATGACCTTTGCAGTAAATCGTGTTTGTCAATTTATGCATGCTCCAAATGAAAAAAATTGGGATAATGTAAAAAAATAATTCGCTATCTCAAAGGTACTATTCTACATGGTCTTCTTTTATATTATCAATTATCTCGAGATTTACATGCGTATGAAATATTTCTTAGACGAAATCTTATCTCTTGGAATTCAAAAAAGTAACCTACGATATCTTGTTCAAGTATTAAGGCTGAATATAAAGCTATAGCTAATACAATGTCTGAAATTATTTATTTTCAATCACTTCTTTTTGAACTTCATCTTGTATTAAATAATGCACCAAAAATTTGGTGTAACAATATTGGAGCTACATATCTAGCAGCTAATCCAATCTTTCATGCTCGTACAAAATATGTGAAAATTGATTTTCATTTTGTTCAAGAATGTGTGGTAGCTAAACAGCTATCCGTCTCTTATATTTCTGCAGAAGATCAAATTACTGATATCTTTACTAAATCATTATTCAGACAACGTTTCAACAAGCTAGCAAGCAAACTCAATATCAAATATTTCCCATTGAGTTTATTGGGGGGGGGGGGGTAAAAGCGATTCATTTAATATAATTGGAATGACCGAATCATGTCATCGGATCAAATCAAATTAGGAATTATTAGAATAATTCTGTTATAATTATTAGAATAATTCTATTATAATAATTTTATTAATTGACTAAGTACTTTTATACCCTATATATGTAGGGATATCTATGTGAAAAAAATAATATATGCAGCGGAAAATAGGATCTCCTCTAATGATCCATGCGAAAAATTCATACAAAGTTCTATCTGAGAGCTATACCTTTGATGCGTGCCCTTAGCGTATTTCGCTAGTCCTTGCTTCATCGAATCTCTACACAATTAGAATGACCGTGTCTCTAATAGTATCCACACGAATACAATCTCGATCTCGGAGATGAACCACCTTAGTTGTGCTAGCAACTTGGGATGGTTCACAAGACAAGAGGACCAAAAAAATAACTTGTGTGTTTCGGCCAAGAAGAAGGAGAGGAGGAAGAAGATGTTCAAAACTAATTCATCCTCATGAATTCATGCCTTTTGGGTTTTTGGCTCTTGGTATTCTATTTGATTAATGCACATCAATCTCAATAAATATCAAAATCTCTTGGTCTTCTTTTGGCTCTTCATCTTCTATTTATCTAATTAATAGAATGTCTCTTGGCCTTCCTCTCTAATAATATTTCATCAAACCTAATAATGAACATTATCTATTATTAAGTGATTGAGTCTAATCTAAATAAGTATAACTTGGATTAAACTCAATCCTATAATCCAATTGAATTAATTTGAGTCTAATTCAATTAATCCAATTTTATATTACATTTTAGTTAAACTAAAATGAACTTATGTCTAAAATATCGTGTTCTTTGTGTGTAACTGATGGACCCAATTTAGCTGTCACGAATGTGGATCCATCAGAATTTAGAATTTATAAATGTGCTGGAAACCCTTTTTGCAATCAAAGAAGAAAAGCGTAGTAAAGGGGCCACAGGTCGTATTTTTCCAAGGGCTAGTTCAAGTTGTTCGATTCAAACTTGCATTTATGTGTCGTCAATGTTTTTGGGTTTCAAATTGAACGTGGGTTTTGTTTCAATTCAGAAATAAAGATGACAATTCAATTAAAGAGTAAAGAAAATCAACTAGACAAGTTTAAGCTAGAAGATATTGACTAATGAATGCAAACAATTTCGATTTTAATTCTATCAACGCAAAGTAGCCAGACTTGGGGAACAATTTTGATATTAAATGCAAACTAGATGCTAAGCAAAGAAAGTCAAGACAGTGTTGGCATTTACGGTTTAAACTAATGCAAGAACTTCTTACTACAGAATTCAAACTTAAAGCAAGTTAAATTGAAGCTACAAAATGGAGACAAAGTGTAGAAATGGAGACAAACTTGATACAAAGAAAAGAAACTCATGTGCTGAAATTTGGAACTTGGAGAAATAATAAACTAGAATTCAGAAATGAAATCATCAATTCGCTTGGAACAAAACAAGCTCAATGAAATGATATGCAAAATTGAAAGAATGAAAATCAGAAATGGCAACAGCAATTAAGAACTGAACTTGATACAAAATCAGACTGCAGGATTTCAGAACATGAAGCACAAAATCTCAGTCGAAATTGGATACTAAGCCAAGCTAGGAAACTGAGATCAAATGCTCAAGTTGCTATTCAGATATGTGCCAAAAACAAAACTAAAGTTCCATTGATACAATTTCAGAAACAACATACTAAAACATTGCATGCAAGTAAACCTAAACTGTCTAATGCTAAGGCTGGTCGAATTCAAGGTTTAATGTAGAATTACTGCAACAATTTAAATACAGAGCAAACAAACAGCTGAAGATCAGTTTAAAAACATCTAAGGCAACAATACATGTGCAGGAATTCAGAACTACTAGCAGAAATAAAAGGCAACATGGATTGAATACAGAATTAAACAAAACAACTAAACTCGAACACTACAATCCAAGGTTCAGATAAGCTCACAAGGAATAGAAATCACTTGGTACTATTCAGGATTTGAAATCCGAAACTTGCAGAAATCAGAAATTGCAGAAATCAGAATTTTGCAGAAATCAGAAACTTGCAGGAATGAATACTAAATTACACTAACTGAGCTGAAACCAAATGCAACAATTGACTTCAATGACTATGTAAATGGATTGAACTTCAAAGTGAACTCAATAAACCCAGCTAAGCTAGCTTGAAACAAACATTTAGAAACTGAAACAGGGACTGATACGCTACAGTTTAAGCAGAACTAAAGATATGAAACTAAATTCAGATACGATTCAACTACCAAACAAACTGATTCGAGTACAATTTTTCTCTAATTAAGCTATCTAACTACTTACTTTGCAGAATGAAACCTAATTACTGCCGAAACAATTCAGAAAAGAAACTTACAGCAGATACAAAAATAGAACAAAAACTATTTTTGCTGAAACTGAAATTACAGCTAAAGAAAATAAGAAATGCGATTAAAAACAAAGCCTCGATCCTTCCCATGTTCCAAGACCTCCTTGTTCGTCACGCAAGGGCAAGCCAAGAACCCCTTCAACTCGTAAATCAGTGGAAAATAGGCTCCAATTCAGATCTGCTCACAGATTGCATCAGCTGGAGAATTCCAATTCAAACTCTTAGATCTCAATGTGAATGGTTGCGAAGATGATTTGGGAATCATCTGAGCTCATCCTAGGACCCCTACAGATGACTCAAATGGATGGAAATGGCATGCGATCAGATCCAAAAGCTCAAATCACAGATCTGCCAAAACCCTCGCACAGCTCTGCGTCCGGCACAATCTCGAGCTAAATCGCCACTGAAACCTTCTCCCACGGATCCAAATCTTGCTCCAATGGTAATGATCGAGTTGGTCACGACTCTGATTGAAAGAAATCGCGAAGAAACTGAAGAAGAAATGAGAAAAATGAGCTCAAAATGGCGAAGACGTGACAGATCTGAAAACAGAGAAGTCTGTTTAAGTAGTTAAACAGTGAACGACTGAGATTGATTCCGCTTCATCCAACGGTGGATCCTTGTCCGATTTGATTCAAATTTTCCAAATCTTGATCAGAGATCAGGATCATCCTCGTGGTAGCTCGGATCTTCCAGATTTGTAGCGGATGGCTCAGATCAAGCTGATATTTGAATGGATGGTCTAGATCTCTCTGATCGTGATCCAACGGCTAGATGATCTTCGATTGAGCTGAAACCTTCAGATCTTGATCTGATCGATCGATTAGCCTTAACCCCAGATCGGATTGATCAGAAGTTCTCAGATGGTCGAGATCTAACCGTTCTTACATCGGACGGTCCAAATGAGTCGGCGCTTGATCACTTGATCTAGTCCACTTTTGACTCAACATTTGACCCAACCTAACCTAAGTCCATGATCCCTTCAAGCCTACAAAAGTAGATCAAAAATTTAGTGACAAAACAACTCGAAAATATCAAAATTTGTAATTAAGTCCAAAAAGAGTATAAATCCTAAAACCCAGGGTAAATCCACAATTACACAAGTAAAATATGGGTCAAACACGGATTTAAGGATATAAAATGATCAATAAAATGACACTTATCAACTCCCCCACACTTAAGCTTGAGCGTCTCGCGAAAAGTACTAAATATGTATCCCCTAGTTTATTTCCAAACATAAGTAGAAGCAATTTAAAAGAAATTACCTAGGGTTGTCAATTCTCAAAAATCTAAGCTTCAATAGACTAGTATCTTGTCCTTAAATCAACAACTTAACAAATTCAACCTTCATGATTCATTGAGATGAATTTCACTCTCTAAGCCTTTCAAGGGAAACTTTTGGTGGCTCTCTTCCTAAGTTCTAAGTACATAATGAAAATGGAGCTCACTCATACACACATGCTTCTTGCACTACCATAGGCTTGCTTATTATCTACTCTCTACCATTATTCAAGATTAGAATCAATCATCCATAAAAGTTTATTCAAAAGTGAAAGACATATGAAATGGTAGAAATGAAATAAAACCCAAGTAAATAGCAAATTTGAATGAGTGGAAGACTTGGATGTTCAAGGATATTCTTGATGCTTTTTGCCCTCCTTTCAGTCCATATAATGAAATCCAAAGTGGGATGGAATGAGTCTTTGCAATTGCCCTTCAAAAATTTGATGAAAACTTCATTAATTCCTGGGTGCCAATTTTTCTTTTGCGTGCCAATTTTGCTCTTCTCTTTTCTTTTTTGATTTTTTTTCTTTTTCTCAACTGAATGCAGAATGTAATGGAGCAGATCTTCAATTTGGATGAGAGTATCTTCACTAGTGCATGATACCGAAACTTCAATTGGATACCAACTTGTTTCCTTTGATTTTTTTTTTCTTTCAAACTGCTTTCTTCTTCTTTTTTTTCTGTTTCTTTTTCAAGTCAGCTGCTGGCTTCACATTCGGTTTCAGCTAAGTATCTACTCATTCTCTCCTTCATTCTTCAGTTGTATGATACCCAGCTTTTCTTTTCTTCTCATAGCATCTTTTTTTTTTCAACTTACAAACTGTTTTCCTGTTTTTTTTTTCTGTTCTGTGTTCATGTTTCAGATTCACATCAAATGACTCCAACCTTGCACTCACTGATTTCTCACAACAATTAACCTCAAATAACAATGGAAAATCCACATGCTTCACTTGAGAATTTCAGCTCAACAAATTCAAGTTCCATCCATGGCAAACTCAATTTCAAGTTGATACAAACTTTTTTTTTTCAAATCCCAGCAACCCCTGCACTGATTTCAGAATTGTATAGCTGCAATTCAGCTCCTAGAAGAGTGCCCGAAACAATTTCATAGCATTCTTTTCACTTTGGCACAAAATTTCTGATTTTCCTTTTGCACAGATTTTTTTTTCTTGTTTCACTTTGGTTTAGATTTTTGCACAGAATTTCTGCTTCAATTCAAACTTTACAACTTCAATCCAGATTTAGCAAAGAGTTACTGATTTCATCTTCCATAATTCCTACTTGATCCAAACCCTTTTGTGCTACAAACTCCATTGATTCAAATTCTTTCCATAGCACAGTTTTTTTTTCTATTTTTTTTCCGTGTGCCATTTCTTCCCATTGCAGATTTTTTTTTCATTGTATTGTATTTGTTTTCCTTAGATCCTCAAATAATGAGCAAGAATCTAGATGCCTCAATTGTTGTCTTCCTTAACTACTTCTTCTTGCTTGATCTTGATACCAAACATCAACTCAATTTGGCACATGATAATTTTTTTTCAAAAGAGGTGCTCCTTGCTAGAACTTGATTCCAAATCACTAACCACTCCCCCACACTTAATCTTTTGTCCGTCTCGGGCAAAATAACATCAAAGAACATCCCCAACAAGCAAGTCCCTAGAAAAATGAAGTTAAGAGCAATATGAAGATTAGGTAGGGAAAATGAGAAATATGAAGTGATACAAGGAAAATTTATGAAATTTGATATGAGATAAGGAACAAAATAATACACCTCTATAAATGTGATCCAATCATTGAAATATGATTTTGAAAGAACCTAAGCAAGTTCTAGAGTACAATCACATGTATGTGTCACAAAAATAAGGCTACCCCTCACTAGGGAAAAATAATTCATCTCAAGTCCTCAATCAAGAATCCATAGCCAAGTAGTACTCAAGCATCCAAGATTTCATCCATGAGCTTAAATCCTAAGTTTTAACAACCAAATTTAATTTGTTTTCAAAAGACTCTAAAATGCTATGAAGATAACCTAAAGGGATACATTTATTCCTACTCATGAGGAAAAAGTTCCTAAAAGACATAAAATGGCATTTATAATGTCTTTTTATTCATTCTACCCTATTCATGCATTTATTAGCAAGAATTCATTTTAAAAGAAAATTCTACTTCTAGCAAGTATAAAGATGAAAAAGGCAATGAAAGAAAATGCAAGAAAAAGTAAACTCCCTTTTATTTCTGGCGGTCGGAGTCTATCAAGAGACAGTCTCCATCGTGGTAGTGGAGGAGTAGGAGTAGCTGAAACAATTTCCTTCATTTGCTCAATTTTATTTTGTATCACTCCCCCACAATTAAACTTTGCAATAAACTGTTCAGGTGGCCGAAGTTGATTTAAATACAATAGCCACTTCAGAGGTGGAGTGCTATAAGTCAAAGCAAGATCATCTCCTCCCTCTTTATTCTTTTTGGAAAATCTTCCAGGTGGTTGAAGACTGTCTAGATGGAGTACCCACTCAAGAAATCTCTGGGACCCTGCAAAACCATGTAAAACCTTTCTCAAGCGTGCAGGGTAAGAAAGAAGTACAATATCATCAATCTCTACATAAAATGTATCTTAAAATGCATCGCGTCCAATAAAGTCAATTTTGGGTACCTCAGTAAATTCTTCACAAGCATATTCTACATGAGATATATCAAGAAAAGTTCCATAGTCAATAAAATCAATCTCGGGTACCTCTAGAAGTTTTTCACATTCAATTTCAGCATAAGAAATAACAAGAGACTCTTCACAATAAACAACTTCAATTTCAGGCTCTAAAAATTTTTCAAAATCAATTTTAGCATAATCTGCCTCAAGAACATCATAACAATGCATAAAATCAAGTCTGGGTGCCTCTAAAGAATTTTCACAATTATTTTTCACAAATGACGTATCAGGACATTCTTCACATGCAAATCTAGACATCTCCTTGAAATTTCCTAAAGGAAAAGAAGAAATACTTACCTGATCATGATGAAAAATGTCTATTGGTTCTACAAGAAATACCTCCATCTCAGGTTCAAATTCTGGTGGACATTCATCTAGAATAGGTGATCCTTGGGTACTTGCTCCAATCATGCAAGTCCCTACACTTTCTAAAAATGGTGGTGGTCCCTGGGGCTCTGTGCAATCCCCTACACCTATAGAATAATCTTCTGTGCATGCCTCTTTAGTAATACCTACAACAACCTCATTAAAATGATTAGGGCTATCAAAAACAATATCATCACAAAATACAAAGCAAGAAAAATCAGGTAAAACCTCCTCTGAAACCAACTCTCCTCTCAGTGTGTCTAATGTGTTGGATCGAGAAGCCCGATAGAGGGGGGGGTGAATATCGGAAAACTTTTGGATTTGAAAAGAGCACGTACGCAGCGGAAATAAAATAAAACAAAACACAGCACAAAAGACAGTCGATTTACTTGGTTCGGAGCCTGTGTCGACTCCTACTCCAAGGCCCACGGTCGTTGACCGTTTACTTTGGGCAATTCTATATAAGCGCAAAAATCGTTTACAAAAGATTACAGGTTTAGAATGAAGTACAGTAAACGTTAAACTAGCTCTTTTACCGACGTCCGGAGTAGATCGATTATGTCGGGGCAGCAGGACGTCGTCGGCTTGATTTGGAGAGTTTCCGGAGCAAGGCGCGAGAGCAGAAGAGCTTTGAGGCGTTGGAAGAAGTGATTCTTTGAAGCCTTGGTCGAGGGTCCCTTATATAGGGCCTGGGGGCGCCCGGGATGTCGGGGGCGCCCCCCCACGTGGCGTTTGATCCGGTTGGAGCTCGGTCGCCGTTTGATCCCCTTATCCTCGGGATCCTCTTTGACCGGGGCGCCCGGAGCGCTCTGGGCGCCCGTGTTGACCGGGTCAAATCTCATCTTCTGGCTTCGCAGGCTTTTGGTTCGAGGTATGCGCATGGGGGCGCCCGGGACGCTGGGGGCGCCCGGGAGCAGCGGGGGCGCCCGGGAGCACGGGGGCGCCCCGAATATGAACTGTCGAAGCCACTTTACATTTGTTGTGTTTGGTGTTCACCTTGGGGGCGCCCGGGACACTCCGGGCGCCCTGGTCAGCATTTGCCTCACTCCTTTGAGGCACTCTGAGCTGCAGACTCACGTTCCTTCGGTCCTGCATCCAGGGTTAGTCCAAAACACAATAACATAATAAATTATTAGATTTATACAGCCTTAGCTGTCTTGGTTCTGACTTTGGTCTCCAAAATGGAGCCCTAGGTCGAACCGACGCCTACTGTTCCCTCGACGGGGAACGCGTCCTCACCTACTCCTCTCGGGAGAATTTACCTGATGCCAACCGTTCCTTTGGTTGGACTTTTGCCTGACGGTCCTTTGTCAGGGCTTGGATGCCGAGCTACCCTTCGCCCGGTGCCTAGCAGTCCTTCGCTAGGTCTTCAGTCCCAGACTGTCCTTCGCCTGGTGCCTAGCAATCCTTCGCTAGGGCTTTTAACTCTGGCATTCCTTCGCCAGTGCCTAGCGGTCCTTTGCTAGGGCTTTCACTGCACACTTGATTAACTTGTTAGATCACAAGAAGGACTTAACTTTTGATCTATGTTGCCATTATCAAAACACAGGTTTGACTTAGGTGCATTCTGCACCAACAATCTCCCCCTTTTTGATTTATGGCAACCCTAGTTCAAAAAGTTAAGTTTAAGCAAGACTTGAAAAAAGTTTTATTCCCTCCCCCTGGAAGGAATCTCCCCCTAGATTTTTCAAAAATTCGTGGGGTTTTTAAAGACTTTACTTGTACTTTGAAAACTTAAGTTTTAGGTATTTATAAGTAACTTAAAAGTACATAGTAGAGTTTTTAAAGCATGATTTGAGTACTTAAAGTCTTAAGTTTTAAAGTACTCAAAATGTTAGCTTAGTAGTTTTTGAAACACTTTAGTACTTAACAATTTTGAAAAACTTTAGCTTTAGAGTAAAGACAAGCTTAAGTAGAAACCTTTTGAAAGGCTAGAGTACTTTGCAAAATTTGAAAGCTTGAAAAAAATTTTGAAGCTTGAGTACTTTGCAAAATTTGAAAGCTTGGATAATTTTCAAAACATTTGAATAAGTAAAACTTTTGAAAGCAACCTTTTTGAATAAAGGATAGAGTATAGAAAAATTGAAAATTTTACTTTACTCTCTCCTTTCCTATCTCTCCCCCTTTGCCATATATCAAAACAATTAAATACCGCATAAATAAGGAAATAAGTAAAAATTTTTGCTGTACTGAATCAATCCATACTTAAATTTATACTAAATCAATCAATTCTCTCTGTAGGGGCCTGTCTAACCCAATTAGCTACTTACTAACTGTTATAAACATAGTTTTTGCTAGGGTTAGTCAAGTTAAGTGTTTTTGTTCAAGTTAGATTTTCTAAACTTGACACTTAACTTGATTGCTGTATAAGTTGTATTTAGTGCCCCAATTACTGCAGATACACTGACTTAAAGCATCTTGAATTGAGGCAAAGACCTAAGCATCTCAACCCTTTCTAGGTTATCAATCATAAGTACCCTAAGGTGCTTGTGAGATGCTGGCTTCTAAGTCTATAGGTGCATGCAGTTCTAGGGTTAAAGCCTAGGCTAAGTCCATTTTCGAAAAATCCCTAGTTTTGAAGGGGGTAGTTTTAAAATAAATATAAAACTAAGTCGAGAAGATTTTAGAATTGATTTTTGAAAAAAAACTAAGTTGAAAACTGGTTTTGAAATTTAAATAAAACAGTTTTTCAAAAATAGAACATTTTAGAAAACTTATTTTTGAAATCAAGTAGAGTAAAAACAATTGAGTTAAACTATTCTACTGAACACAATCCTAACTGCCTTCTTAGTGAACTGAACTCAGATTCAGGTAAGGGTTTTGTGAATATATCAGCTAGGTTGGATTTAGAGTCAATATGCTTAAGTGCTATTTCACCCCTGGCTACATGGTCTCTTACAAAATGATGTTTGACTTCAATATGTTTGGTTCTGGAGTGTTGAATTGGGTTCTTAGTTAAATTAATTGAACTTATATTGTCAATAAATACTTGAGTTTGGGTGTAGTTGAGCTGAAAGTCCTTGAGTGTGTGCATCATCCATAAAAGTTGAGCCACACATTCTCCTAATGCCACATACTCAGCTTCAGTTGTGGATAGAGCTACACAGTGTTGTTTTCTGCTGCACCAACTAACTAGACTCTGACCTAACAGTTGGCAGCTTCCACTTGTACTCTTTCTATCTAACTTACAGCCTGCATAGTCAGAATCTGTGTATCCTATTAAATTAAAAGTTGAAGTTCTAGGATACCAAATCCCTACATTTAGGGTGCCCTTTACATACCTTAAAATTCTTTTTAGGGCTGCTAAGTGCGTTTCCTTAGCACAAGTTTGGTATCTAGCACACATCCCTACAGCAAAAAGAATATCAGGTCTGCTGGCTGTAAGGTACAGTAGGCTACCTATCATACTCCTATAGAGTTTAGGATCCACTGGTTTACCATCAGGGTCACTATCTATTTATACATTAGTGGCCATGGGGGTACTTATGCTTTTAGAGTTATCCATTTTAAATTTCTTTATTAATTCTTTAGCATATTTGAATTGATGAACATAGTTACCATCCCTAGTTTGTTTGATTTGTAGTCCTAGGAAAAATGTAAGCTCACCAACTAAGCTCATTTCAAATTCATCTTCCATTATCTTAACAAATTCTTTTAGAAAGTTGGTGTTGGTGGATCCAAAGATTATGTCATCTACGTAAATTTGGGCAATAAATATATCTTTTCCTAGGGTTTTAATGAATAGGGTTGAGTCAATTTGGCCTTGTTTAAATTCTTTAGTAGTTAAGTAAGTTGATAGTCTTTCATACCAAGCCCTAGGTGCTTGCTTTAATCCATATAGGGCTTTAGTTAGTTTATAGACGTGGTTAGGTTTGTCTAAGTCCTCAAACCCGGGGGGTTGCCCTACATAAACTTCTTCTTTAATAAATCCATTTAAAAAGGCTGACTTTACATCCATCTGATATAACTTGAATCCTTTATGGGATGCAAAGGCCAATAACATTCTAATGGACTCAAGTCTAGCTACTGGGGCATATGTTTCATCATAGTCTAGTCCCTCTACTTGGCTGAATCCCTTAGCTACTAAGCGGGCTTTATTTCTGACTATTTCTCCTTGATCATTTAGTTTGTTCCTAAAGACCCATTTAGTATCTATAATGGATTTACCTTCAGGTTTAGGCACTAGTTCCCAGACTTGGTTCCTCTCAAATTGGGCTAATTCTTCTTGCATAGCTATGATCCAATCAGGGTCGGGTAGGGCTTCATCTATAGTTTTGGGTTCTATTTTTGATATCATAGCTATTTGACTGAGGTTTCTATAGGAGGACCTAGTCCTGACTCCTAGAGTTGGATCACCCACAATTTGATCGGTTGGGTGACTAAGTCTGGGTTTCTTTGTTCTTCTAGAGCTTGGTTCAGCCTCGGGTCCGGCTGGTTGGTTTGGTTCACTATTCGGTTCGACTCTTTGGACTGGTTCATTTGGTGGTTCGATTCTTGGTTCATTAATTGGTTCAATGGTTAACTCGTTTAAGGGTTCAATTAAGGGTTCATTATTTTCTTGGTCAGAGTGTGATGAAGTTAAATCTGGATTATTAGATGTTGAATTGATTTCTTCATCAAAAATTAAGTTTGTAGTTTCTTCAATTTTCTTGGTTTGTTTGTTATAAACTCTATAGGCTCTACTTGTGGTTGAGTATCCTAGGAAGATACCAGGGTTTGACTTGGATTGAAATTTTCCTAAATAGTCTTTGGTGTTTAGGATATGGACTTTACATCCAAAGACCCTTAGGTAATGTAAATTTGGTAGTCTATGGTAGTACAATTCATAGGGGGTTTTGTTGTGTCGCTTATTAATTAAAACCCTATTTTGGATATAACAGGCTGTACTAATTGCTTCTGCCCAAAATTGGTTTTCTAGATTAAATTCGTTGAGCATGGCCCTAGCGGCTTCTTGTAAGGTTCTATTCCTTCGCTCAACTATCCCATTTTGTTGGGGGGTTCTAGGACATGAAAATTCATGTAAATACCCATTTATTTTACAGAATTCTTCGAATCGTTGATTCTCAAATTCTCCCCCGTGATCACTCCTAAGTCTTTTTATTTTAGTGTCGTTTTGATTTTCAATTAGTTTACAGAATTCAATGAATAGGTTTAGGGTTACATCTTTGGTTTTTAGGAACCTAACCCAGGTAAACCTAGAGTAATCATCAACTATTACTAAGCAGTATCGGTTCCCGCTTAGTGACTTGGCTCCATGTGAATCAAATAGGTCAAGGTGCAGGAGCTCAAGTGTGGTTTGAGTTAAATCAGACTGAATTAGCTTGTGATTGGATTTGGTTTGCTTACCTTGATTGCATGATTCACATATTAGGTTTTCATTATTTTTGATATTGGGGATACCTTTGATTAAGCCAAGTTGGGTAATTTTTGAGATAGTTCTCAAATTGGTATGTCCTAATCTCCTATGCCAGAGGTTTGATTGTTCTAATTGTGTTAACATACATTTGGGTATAATAGGAAGATTTATAGTGTATACATTATTTTTCCTAGTGCCCTTAAGTATGATTTCTGAGTCTTGTTCATTTCTAATTAGGCAGTTGGAACTGTTGAAAGTAACTCTATAACCAGTATCACATAACTGACTTATGCTAAGCAAGTTAAAATTAAAGTTTTCAACCAATAGAACTTTCTTATTAATGAAATCAGATTTAAGCTCAATGTTACCTGACCCAATTACCTTGAGTGTGGCATTATTGCCAAATGCCACTGAGCCTAGGTTTTTGTGTTTGAGCTTGGTGAACTTCAATTTGTCTCCAGTCATGTGTCTGGAGCAACCGCTATCCAACATCCATTGGTCCAAATCTTTATGTTCCTACGCATAAAGAATTTTCTTGATTTGGATCCAATTAGAATCAGGAATAGCTTAAATTGAGTTTCACTGCCTAGTCTGTCTCACCCAAATCTAGGGTTTTCAATCACGTTAACCTTATAGGTTTTGTGAGACAGGTTTTGATAGTTTTGAAAATTTTGAAAATTTTGATTAATTTTGAAGGATAATTAAATTTTGAAAACTTAATTAATTAATTTTGAAATTTTTGAAAAGATGTTTAAGTCTATACTTAGTTGAAATTTTGTGTTAGATTCGAATTTGACAAAAATTAATTTGAATTTGAATTTCAAAAATTGGCTTCCAGGTCTTGGCGAGGCACTAGGCCTTCTTTGGCCGAAGCCTTATGGGATCATCCACCCTTTCCTTGACAAAGCCTTTTAATAAAATTTCATTTTCAAAATTATTTTTTGAAAAATTTCTGGTCTAACTAGTTTGGATTTTGGATCGGTAGCTTCGGCTAGTTCCGCCAAATTGGCTTCCCTAACGTACTATCATCTCACCTCCACCCAATACTATGTTGTCAAATTTCAGCTAAGTTTGTTCAGTCCTTAACTAACCTAAGTCTAAGCATGGTATATTGCAGAAATTAAATAAACAATCAAACAATCAATTTAAATCAATAATGACAAGTTTATCTAATAAAAATAGTTTTCAGTTTGGCTCCCCCTGGACTAAAGCCACGGTGATGGTTAGGCAAGATGTGAATCATGTCCTTGGGGATCCAATACTGATTTGATCCAGTAGGTTGGTTCAGGCATAGTTTAGGTACCCATGCCTGAATTTTTCCTCTGGACTGATTCAGTACAGACAAATATGATCTTTGTCGGGATTTAGTTCGGTAGCCAAGTCCAGATCGATTTAGAACTGATTTCTGTTTTCCAAGGATCATGTCAAGACCCTTGGAACCAGATGTAAATCGTTCTAAAACTGTTCTAAATTCCTTAACCTGAGTTTTCAGGGAGGAGTTCTCCTTTTCAAGTTTTTCAACTTGAATAGAAGTTCCTTCCTGAACCTTCTCGGTTAAGGGTTTAGAGTCAGCTCCCTCTTTCAGGAGTTTTACTTCCTGTCGGAGGGATTCGACCCGGAGTTTGGCTTTTGCCAAATCACGAGAAAGAAAAGAAATCAATTCAGTTAACTGTAATCTATTAAAACCAGTTACCTTAATTTCTCCGTCCTCTGTGAAGGTCAGCTCGTCGTCCTCTTGTTCTGATTCTGACTCTGTCTCGACTTTATCTGAGGCGGTCAGAGCTAGGAGGTTGGACTGGGGTGCCTCTTCTTCTTCTTCTGAGGAAGACTCGTCCCAGGTTGCTTGTAGCGCCTTCTTTCTTCTCGGCTTCTTCGTCTCCTTTAGGTTAGGGCACTCTGACTTGAAGTGGCCCTTTTTCTTGCACTCGTAGCAGGTTACATTGGGCTTGTTTGCTGGTTCAGTTGGTTCGTCCTTTCTTCGGCCGGTTTTTCGTTTGTTGGTTCGGTTCTTTAGCTCCTTATAGTAGCTTCGAGCGAGCCGGACCAGTTTAGTTTGATCTCCTTCTTCTTCTGAATCTGAATCTGAGTTAGATTCGGTTTCAGGTTCAGGCTTCTTCTTTGTTGTTCTTCCAGTCTTGCCTGCAAGAAAAGCAATACCTTTCTCAACCATATTGGTGTTAGTTTGTTCGTGCAGTTCTAGTTCAGAAAATAGTTCGTCTAATTTTATTTTAGAAAGATCCCTAGAGACCTTGTATGCATCTACCATAGATGCCCACAAGGTGTTTCTAGGGAAGGCGTTTAGAGCATACCTTATTAGGTCACGGTTTTCGACCTTGTGACCTATTGTGTGAAGACCGTTCATTACCTCTTGGATCCGTGCGTGGAGTTGGGCTGCTGATTCGTTGTCCGCCATCTTGATAGTGTATAATTTGTTTAGTAGCAGATCCCGCTTGCTGATCCGAGTATCTGAAGTCCCTTCGTGCAGCTCGATCAGTTTTGTCCATAGCTCCTTTGCACTATTGAAGGGGCCCACGCGGTTCAGCTCTTCTTTTGTCAGCCCGCATTGTAGGGTTTGCGTTGCTTTTGCGTCGGCTTCTATCTTGCGCTTTAGAGTGTTGTCCCACTCCGAGTAGCTTTGTGGAAGTCCTTCTGCATTTCGGGGGATCTCCAGACTGGACTGGATAATGATCTACATGTCCACCTGAGTTTTCAGGTGGACCTCCATGCGACTTTTCCAGTAGGAAAAGTCTTCTCCACTGAAGAGTGGAGGTCTAGCGGTGCTGAATCCCTCTTGCATAGACATTTAGACTAAAAAAGAAAAGCTAAAAGAGATTTGTCAAGACTTGGTCTTGGATTAGCAGTGCTGGATAAATTAAAGACAAGGGGTGTTGCACCAACCTTGCCAAAGAAAATGAATGAAATTTTTCTTCGAAGAATTCATAAGATAAAGAAAATAAAATGATAAAATTAAAAAGAAATCCGAAAAGAAATTTTCAAACCGGTGGTTGCACCAAGTTTGAATTCCCCGCTCTGATACCACTTGTTGGATCGAGAAGCCCGATAGAGGGGGGGTGAATATCGGAAAACTTTCGGATTTGAAAAGAGCACGTACGCAGCGGAAATAAAATAAAACAAAACACAGCACAAAAGACACAGTCGATTTACTTGGTTCGGAGCCTGTGTCGACTCCTACTCCATGGCCCACGGTCGTTGACCGTTTACTTTGGGCAATTCTATATAAGCGCAAAAATCATTTACAAAAGATTACAGGTTTAGAATGAAGTACAGTAAACATTAAACTAGATCTTTTACCGACATCCGGAGTAGATCGATTATGTCGGGGCAGCAGGACGTCGTCGGCTTGATTTGGAGAGTTTCCGGAGCAAGGCGCGAGAGCAGAAGAGCTTTGAGGCGTTGGAAGAAGTGATTCTTTGAAGCCTTGGTCGAGGGTCCCTTATATAGGGCCTGGGGGCGCCCCCCACGTGGCGTTTGATCCGGTTAGAGCTCGGTCGCCGTTTGATCCCCTTATCCTCGGGATCCGCTTTGACCGGGGCGCCCGGAGCGCTCGGGGCGCCCGTGTTGACCGGGTCAAATCTCATCTTCTGGCTTCGCAGGCTTTTGGTTCGAGGTATGCGCATGGGGGCGCCCGGGACGCTGGGGGCGCCCGGGAGCAGCGGGGGCGCCCGGGAGCACGGGGGCGCCCCGAATATGAACTGTCGAAGCCACTTTACATTTGTTGTGTTTGGTGTTCACCTTGGGGGCGCCCGGGACACTCCGGGCGCCCTGGTCAGCATTTGCCTCACTCCTTTGAGGCACTCTGAGCTGCAGACTCACGTTCCTTCGGTCCTGCATCCAGGGTTAGTCCAAAACACAATAACATAATAAATTATTAGATTTATACAGCCTTAGCTGTCTTGGTTCTGACTTTGGTCTCCAAAATGGAGCCCTAGGTCGAACCGACGCCTACTGTTCCCTCGACGGGGAACGCGTCCTCACCTACTCCTCTCGGGAGAATTTACCTGATGCCAACCGTTCCTTTGGTTGGACTTTTGCCTGACGGTCCTTTGTCAGGGCTTGGATGCCGAGCTACCCTTCGCCCGGTGCCTAGCAGTCCTTCGCTAGGTCTTCAGTCCCAGACTGTCCTTCGCCTGGTGCCTAGCAATCCTTCGCTAGAGCTTTTAACTCTGGCATTCCTTCGCCAGTGCCTAGCGGTCCTTTGCTAGGGCTTTCACTGCACACTTGATTAACTTGTTAGATCACAAGAAGGACTTAACTTTTGATCTATGTTGCCATTATCAAAACACAGGTTTGACTTAGGTGCATTCTGCACCAACATAATGTACCATCATCATCAATGATCTGTGCCTCAACAATCTCATCTGCGGTGTCCATGCTCAGAATAGAGTGATTTCCCTTAGGGTCCTTCATGGCGTCGAAAATGCTAAACTGGACTACTATGTCTCCCACCTCCATCGAAAGGGTGCCAGCATATACATCAATTTTAGTTCTAGCAGTCTTCAGAAAAGGCCTTCCAAGGATAAGTGGGATCTACGTGCAAGGTACTCTCCCTCCATGTCTAGGATGTAGAAGTCCGCTGGGAAAATCAACTCTTTCACTTTAACTAACACATCTTCAATAACTCCTGCCGGGCGGGTCTGACTCTGGTCTGCTAACTGAATCACAACTCCAGTGGGCTGTGGAGGTCCAATGCCAAGCATCTGGAAGACTGTCCTGGGCATGACATTAATCGAAGCTCCTAAATCAAGCATGGCATCATGTAGCGTGGTGCTCCCTATCTCACAAGATACAGTAAACATGCCAGGGTCTTCACATTTCTGAGGTATGGCATGGATGAGTGATGAAACATTCTTCCCCATGCTGACCATTTCATTTTCCTTAAGCTTCCTCTTGTTAACACAAAGATCTTTCAGAAATTTCGCATACTTAGGAACCTGTTTAATCATTGTCAGCAAGGGTACATTAATTTCGACTTTACTAAAAAGTTTTACCAGCTCATTGTACTCTTTTGCTTTCTCCTCCTCCACGTGTCTCTTGGTTGGAGTTCTCCCCTGTGGAAAAGGCAATGGTATAGGAACTTCCTCCTCTTGAACCGAAATGGGAGGGGCTGATTTTTGAGCTGCTGCCCTATTTTTTGGAGCTGCTGTAAAATCTGTTTCGGGGCTAATTTATGCTTCGTTTTCCACCAAAATTACAGGGTTGCTAGATGAAGAGGTTGGGCATGGGCTAGGGGTGGTATCCACTGAATTTGGAGTGGTTTCGGCACTAACTTGGGCTGGAAATGAAGATGCTGCCCTGTTTTCAGAAAATTCAGCTCTTGGGTCATTTTGAGTTGATGCAACCTTCCCACTCCTCAAATAAATTGCACTAACGTTTCCCTTAGGGTTAGGAACAGCTTGGGAAGGTAGTTGGCCTGATCCTTGAGCTTTACTTTGATTTATGTCACTAGCCATTTGCCCAATTTGCCTCTCAATGTTTTGTATAGCGGCAAAAAGATTTCCTTGTTGTGTTGGTTGTATTTGGGACTGTTGGGGCTGAAATGATGGCTGATATTGCTGTTGGAAAGGCTGATAAGAATGTTGGAATGTTGAGGAATTTTATTGAGAATTATACCCTTGAAAATTCTGATTTTGAAAAGGAACTTGTTGTGGTGAGGGCTGAAATTGGTTGGGCTGAAATCCTTGGTTTTGGGGCTGAAAACTTGAGTTCCAAGGCTAGAAATTTTGCTGCGGTTGTTGAACTTGTTGCTGTGGAGGTTGGTATGGCTGTGGATAATTCAGATTCCCTTGAAAGCCTTGTTGAAACCCTTGAAATGGCTGCTGAAATGGTTGCTGGAAGTGCTGATTTGGGGGCTGAATTTGTTGATTTTGTGGCTGTGATTGTTGTGGCTGCTGCTGAACTTGCTGGAAAATTTGTTGGGGTTGCTGAATTTGTTGTTGTGGTGGCCCTTGTTGGTAAAAAGAATTTCCATATCTCAAATTTGGATGATCCCTCCACCCAGGGTTGTAAGTAGGAGAATATGGATTATTCCTAGCTTGAAATTGTCCCCTAACCAAAGCTGCTATTGACTCATCTTGTTGTAGGTTGGGACATAAATCTGAAGTGTGCTCTTGGCTAGAGCAAATACCACATACACTCATCACCATTTGACTTGATTGTGGAGGTACTGAAAAATTGGAATTTTGATTTGCACTATTAACAGTCAATTGCTTCATAAATGATGCGATCTCTGCCAATGAATTCTTTATCTCCTTCTGATCATTAGAACTCATTTGAACTTCATTAACCCCTCTAGTGGATAGTGCTCTGCTTCCAAATTGCTGAGAATTTTCTGCCATGTTTGAAATTAGCTCCCTAGCTTGATATGGTGTTTTGTTGACTAAAGCCCCTCCAGCTGCTGCATCAATCATAATCCTATCCATCTATAATAATCCCTCATAAAAGTACTGGATGAGGAGCTGCTCACTAATTTGATGCTGGGGGCAACTAGAACATAACTTGTTGAATCTCTCCCAGTAATCATAAAGTGTCTCACCCACTATTTGCTGAATGTCACAGATACTTTTTCTGATAATTGCTGTTCTGGAGGCTGGGAAATATTTTTCTAAGAACGCCTTCTTCATAGAGATCCAGCTAGACACATGCCCAGTAGGTAAGTAGTAAAACCAATCCTTAGCTGCTCCAGTCAAAGAGGAAGGAAAAGCCCTCAGCTTGATGTCTTCCTCTGAAATACCCTGAGGCTTCATAGTGGAGCAAACAACATGAAATTCATGCAGGTGTCTATTTGGGTCCTCTCCAGATAAACCTTGAAACTTAGGCAAAAGATGAATTAGTCCAGATCTGAGCTCAAAATCTCCACCTAGCTCTGGATAGGCAATACTGGAGTACTGGAATGAAGCATCTGGTGCTGCCAATTCTTTCATAATCTTTTGGTGGTCTGCCATCTGATCAACTGAATAAGCTGAAATAGACTGAGAAGGAATAATATCAAAAACCTCTGAAACACTGAGCTGGCTCCTCCTAGCTCTGAAAGTCCTCTCAATCTCAGGGTCATAATCCTCAAGATTACCACCTGTAGACCTGGTCATAAAAAACAAGAACAAATCGCAGTACAAGTATAGAGAAAAATGAAACAAATAAAATCAAATCAGAAGATATAGCAGTAAATGCAAGAAAAATGGATCAAGAGAAAATATGAAATGTGAGCACACAAGCAAAAATCAAACAACTCAACTAGTATGTTCCCCGGCAACGGCGCCAAAAATTTGATGGACCCAATTTAGCTGTCACGAATGTGGATCCATCAGAATTTAGAATTTATAAATGTGCTGGAAACCCTTTTTGCAATCAAAGAAGAAAAGCGTAGTAAAGGGGCCACAGGTCGTATTTTTCCAAGGGCTAGTTCAAGTTGTTCGATTCAAACTTGCATTTATGTGTCGTCAATATTTTTGGGTTTCAAATAGAATGTGGGTTTTGTTTCAATTCAGAAATAAAGATGACAATTCAATTAAAGAGTAAAGAAAATCAACTAGACAAGTTTAAGCTAGAAGATATTGACTAATGAATGCAAACAATTTCGATTTTAATTCTATCAACGCAAAGTAGCCAGACTTGGGGAACAATTTTGATATTAAATGCAAACTAGATGCTAAGCAAAGAAAGTCAAGACAGTGTTGGCATTTACGGTTTAAACTAATGCAAGAACTTCTTACTACAGAATTCAAACTTAAAGCAAGTTAAATTGAAGCTACAAAATGGAGACAGTGTAGAAATGGAGACAAACTTGATACAAAGAAAAGAAACTCATGTGTGAAATTTGGAACTTGCAGAAATAATAAACTAGAATTCAGAAATGAAATCATCAATTCGCTTGGAACAAAACAAGCTCAATGAAATGATATGCAAAATTGAAAGAATGAAAATCAGAAATGGCAACAGCAATTAAGAACTGAACTTGATACAAAATCAGACTACAGGATTTCAGAACATGAAGCACAAAATCTAAGTCGAAATTGGATACTAAGCCAAGCTAGGAAACTGAGATCAAATGCTCAAGTTGCTGTTCAGATACTTGCCAAAAACAAACTAAAGTTCCATTGATACAATTTCAGAAACAACATACTAAAACATTGCATGCAAGTAACCTAAACTGTCTAATGCTAAGGCTGGTCGAATTCAAGGTTTAGTGTAGAATTACTGCAACAATTTAAACACAGAGCAAACAAACAGCTGAAGATCAGTTTAAAAACATCTAAGGTAGCAATACATGTGCAGGAATTCAGAACTACTAGCAGAAATAAAAGGCAACATGGATTGAATACAGAATCAAACAAAACAACTAAACTCGAACACTACAATCCAAGGTTCAGATAAGCTCACAAGGAATAGAAATCACTTGGTACTATTCAGGACTTGAAATCCGAAACTTGCAGAAATCAAAAATTGCAGAAATCAGAATTTTGCAGAAATCAGAAACTTGCAGGAATGAATACTAAATTACACTAACTGAGCTGAAACCAAATGCAACAATTGACTTCAATGACTATGTAAATGGATTGAACTTCAAAGTGAACTCAATAAACCCAGCTAAGCTAGCTTGAAACAAACATTTAGAAACTGAAACAGGGACTGATACGCTACAGTTTAAGCAGAACTAAAGATATGAAACTAAATTCAGATACGATTCAACTACCAAACAAACTGATTCGAGTACAATTTTTCTCTAATTAAGCTATCTAACTACTTACTTTGCAGAATGAAACCTAATTACTGTCGAAACAATTCAGAAAAGAAACTTACAGTAGATACAAAAACAGAACAAAAACTATTTTTGCTGAAACTGAAATTACAGCTAAAGAAAATAAGAAATGCGATTAAAAACTAAGCCTCGATCCTTCCCATGTTCCAAGACCTCCTTGTTTGTCACGCAAGGGCAAGCCAAGAACCCCTTCAACTCGCAAATCAGTGGAAAATAGGCTCCAATTCAGATCTGCTCACAGATTGCATCAGCTGGAGAATTCCAATTCAAACTCTTAGATCTCAATGTGAACGGTTGCAAAGATGATTTGGGAATCATCTGAGCTCATCCTAGGACCCCTACAGATGACTCAAATGGATGGAAATGGCATGCGATCAGATCCAAAAGCTCAAATCATAGATCTGCCGAAACCCTCGCACAGCTCTGCATCCGACACAATCTCGAGCTAAATCGCCACTGAAACCTTCTCCCACGGATCCAAATCTTGCTCCAATGGTAATGATCGAGTTGGTCACGCCTCTGATTGAAAGAAATCGCGAAGAAACTGAAGAAGAAATGAGAAAAATGAGCTCGAAATGGCGAAGATGCGACAGATCTGAAAACAGAGAAGTCTGTTTAAGTAGTTAAACAGTGAACGTCTGAGATTGATTCCACTTCATCCAACGGTGGATCCTTGTCCGATTTGATTCAAATTTTCCAGATCTTGATCAGAGATCAGGATCATCCTCGTGGTAGCTTGGATCTTCCAGATTTGTAGCGGATGGCTCAGATCAAGCTGATATATGAATGGATGGTCTAGATCTCTCTGATCGTGATCCAATGGCTAGAAGATCTCCGATTAAGCTGAAACCTTCAGATCTTGATCTGATCGCTCGATTAGCCTTAACCCCAGATCGGATTGATCAGAAGTTCTCAGATGGTCTAGATCTAACCGTTCTTGCATCGGACGGTCCAAATGAGTCGACGCTTGATCACTTGATCTAGTCCACTTTTGACTCAACATTTGATCCAACCTGACTAAGTCCATGATCCCTTCAAGCCTACAAAAGTAGATCAAAAATTTAGTGACAAAACAACTCGAAAATATCAAAATTTGCAATTAAGTCCAAAAAGAGTATAAATCCTAAAACCCAGGGTAAATCCACAATTACACAAGTAAAATATGGGTCAAACACGGATTTAAGCATATAAAATGATCAATAAAATGACACTTATCAGTAACCTAATAGGTTCTTGTAACGCTGATAATGTATCTAAACCTCTTTAGACACAAACAATGAGCGGCATCTAACAATGCATCAAGGCTACCCAAGTGCCCAGAAAATCGAGATCCGACCTATCCTTTTTTCATGTCTATTATAATGTATGACTTTGTCTTTCTATTCTCAATATCTAGATTGATCAATAAAGCATAGACCATGTCATTCTGTTATTAATCTTTGTGTTTCTTGGTCCTCAAGTAGACTTACTCAAGCAAATAAGCTCAATATCTTATATTGACTCATTTGAGCGTGACCATGCATTTTAGTAGTCCTACTCGATCAAGGGACCCACATATATCACTCCCGTCATATGGGAGAGATAGATCCTATCTACACTATTCATATCTCTCAGCATGATTTGTTACATACTAATAATTGACTTTATAATCCACCCTGTTACGGGTTACGTTTGACGATACCAAAGCATACAACTCCTTATGTAGGGCCGTAATGACTTCAAGTCTAAGGACTATTATAGCAATAATCACTAAGAGAAATTTATGACACTCATATAATGATCTATGAAATTTTCTCATGGCGGGCCATTCAAGTACATATTCTCTAATATGTACCCATGTGCCAACTTGATATTTCATATCTATGACATATGAGATTAAGTCATCAATTGACCTACATGCTAGTCTCAACGCATTAATATTGTCCTTGAATATTAATTCTTGACTAGAAACAGTTAAGAGTAGTGTTCTCTACATCATCTCACTATCAATTCAACCAATTGATATAATATAGATTAGCACCTATTACCTAAGGACATTATTATACTAATTCATTTGGCACAAACATGAAGTAAATATAATAACAAATATTTACAAAAGTTCTAATTTATCACATACCCAAGTTTCTTAGTCAATTATCACATAATTGATAAAGACAAATATTAATGAATAATAAGATTTATCATTGCTCATATTCTTTGTTGTTGGTGTCGGAAGCACTAAGATCGAACCTGGGTTTTGATAATGGCAAAGAGTTCATAAGTTAAGGTTATATTATGATCTAATGAATTTGTTAAAGTGCGCAGGAAAAGTCCTAGGTAAGCTAGGCACGAAGTACTGGTTCGTGGAATTGGGCAATAAGTCCTGACCGAGGGTTGGACACCAAAGACCTGACCGAGGGTTGGGCAATAAGTCCTGGTCGTGGACTGGGCATGAAGTCCTGATTCGAGCAATTGGGCAATAAGTCCTGGCCGAGGGCTGGGCACCGAAGACCTGACCGAGGGTTGGGCAATAAGTCCTGGTCGTGGACTGGCCACGAATTCCTGATCCGAAAGATTGGGCAAAAGTCCAACCAGAGGAGCCGGTTGGCAAAAGGTAAATTCTCCTGAGAGGAGTAGGCGAGGATGCGTTCCCCGAAAGAGGGAACATTAGGCATCGGTTCGACCTAGGGTTCCATTTGGGAAGCCCAAAATCAGAACAAGATAGCGCAGGCTGTTAACTGTATTTAATTTATCTATTATTTGTGTTTTGGAACTAACATTGGTTGCAGGAACAAGGATGGAGTTCTTTGCATCCCAGGCGCCTGAGAGGGGCTCCTGAGCATACAAGCACTTGTATGGATACAGGCGCCCCAGAAGGGTGTTTCCGCAGTCTGTGAAGCGAGCCTCCACGTTAGCAAGGGAGGCACCCGTGAGCATACAGGCGCCTCAGTCGTCCCAGGCACCCTGGATGAAGGGATAAATGTTGGCCAAGTCTGCGGATGAGGACACGTGCAGATAGGCACACATGTCAGGCGCCTTAATCAACAGGGGCGCCCTGGATGGCTGTATATAAAGGGGTTCACCCCCTTGCTCCGGACAACAATTCTTCCAACGCAAGTACTCAAGCGCTCAGTTCTAATTTCTCTATACTCAAGTTTCAAGCGCTAACGACGACCCGCTGCTCTCCGATATTCAATTCCTTTCCAGTCGTTGGTATTTTGTTTAAGTGCTTAAATTCAATTCTGTATTCATGCTTAAATTATTGTAACCTTTTTCCGAAATATAGAATTGTCCAACGTAAACGGTCAAGGATCGTGGGCCTTGGGGTAGGAGTCGATCTAGACTCCGAACCAAGTAAAAGAAGTTGTGTTAGCATTGTTTTAAATTTCCGCTGTGTAATATTCTTTTTATATCCAAAAAGTTTTTTTCGATATTCACCCCTCTCTATCGATTCTAAACGATCCCACAAGTGGTATCAGAGCGAGGTTGCTCAAATCTGGTGCAACCACCGATTGAGTAATTTTCGGATTTCCTTTTAAATTTTTTTCGTAATTTTTTTTGTTTTGTTTATTGAGGTTGTGTAACACCACTCGATTTATTATTATTATTTTTGCTACCGCACTACTAATCCAAGACTTTTTCTTGGAACAAAAGTTTATTTTTCTGTGTAATTTTACAGATTAAATTCTATGTCCATACAAGAAGGTTACAGCACGACCAGACCACCACGCTTCTCAGGAGAAGACTTCTCCTATTGGAAGAGTAGGATGGAGGTCCACCTGAAAACTCAGGTGGACATGTGGATAATCATCCAGTCCGGACTGGAGATCCCCAAGAATGCATAAGGTGAGGTGCGAGGCTACACAGAGTGGGCGGACCACTCAAGAAGAAAATTGAAGCAGACGCAAAGGCCACACAAACACTGCAATGTGGCTTAACTAAGGAAGAGCTAAACCACGTCGGACCCTTCAGCAACGCAAAAGAGCTTTGGAACAAATTGATCGAGCTGCACGAGGGTACGTCAGATACGCAGATTAGTAAAAGAGATCTACTACTCAACAAGCTCTATACCATCAAGATGAACGATGGGGAATCAACAACACAACTCCACGCAAGAATCCAGGAGCTGATGAACGGGCTACATACAATAGGTCATAAGGTGGAAAACCGTGACCTAATAAGGTATACTCTGAACTCGTTCCCAAGGAACTCACTGTGGGCATTTATGGTGGATGCCTACATGGTTTCTAGGAACCTTTCTGAAATTAAGCTCGATAAATTATTCTCAGAATTAGAATTACATGAGCGCACTAATACTGCACTGGTCGAGAAAAGTATAGCTTTTGTTGCAGGAAAAACTCCTGGAAAATCACAAAAGAAGAAGCAACAACCAATACCCGAGTCCGACTTAGATTCGGAGTCTGACGACGATGGAGTAGATCATCCAAAACTGGTCCGGATGGATCGTAACTACTACAAGGTGTTGAAAAATCAAATGAGCAAAAAGAAGACGACTCAGAAGAAGGATGATCCAGCTAACCCTCAACAAGCCAGAAGAATAAAAGCAACGTAACTTGTTACGAGTGCAACAAGAAGGGTCACTTCAGAAAGCTCAGAGCAAGAAGGCACTGCAAGCCACATGGGACGAATCGTCTTTGGAGGAAGAAGAAGAGGCCCAACACTCCAACCTCCTCACGCTGGCCGGCTCGGAAGACATCGACTCCGGAACAGATTCAGAACCTGATGAAGACGTCGGCACCGGAAAGCTCTCGATCTTGGAGGACGGACGAATCACGGTAAGAGATTATCCTGAATCAGAGCTTTAAGATCTTATCTCATATCTGTCTTGCAAGTTGGCAAAAGCCAACGTCTAGGTTGAAACCCTCCGACAGGAAGCCAAACTACAGAAAGAGGAAGTCAACTCAAGTTCCTTGACCGAGTCAGTTCAAGAAGGAACCTCGACTCAAGTTCAAAATCTTGAGGAAGAGAATTCCTCCTTGAAAACTCAAGTCAAGGAACTCAGAGTCGCATTAGAACGATTCACTTCGGGTTCCAAGAATCGTGATATGATTCTTGGAAAATAGATGGCAGTTCTTAATCGATCCGGACTAGGCTATCGAATCAATTTGCGACAATGATCTTATTATTCTATCTTGAACCAATCTAGAACCCGAATCCAAGCATGGGTCCCTAAGCTGAGTTTGAACAAACAAGCTGGACCAAACCAATATTGGATCCCCAAGGACAATATTCACATTTTGCCTAACCCATATCGAGGCTTCAGTCCAGGGGAGACAATATAAAAACTATTTTTATACTTAGATAATTTTTTTTACTTGATGCTTGTTTATTTCTTTTTCTTTCGCAATATTATTCTGCTTAGACTTAGGAATGGATAGTTAAGGACAAGACTTACTTGAAACTTGATCAACATAGTATTAGGAGGAGGTGAGATGATAGTACGTTAGGGAAGCCTGACTAAGGAGTCAAGTAGGGTAAGGCGTACCCTATTTGGTCTGTTTAGTCCAGTGGAACTAGCCGAAGCTACCTCTCCAACTCCTAAGCTAGTTAGATCAGAGGTTCTCAAAAAGTAATTTGAAAATGATCTTTCTTTAAAAGGTTTTGTCTAGGATAGGGTTGTTGATCCAATAAGGCTACGACCAAAGAAGGCCTCTGTGCCTCGCTAAGACCTGGAAGCCAATTTGTAACGCCCGTGTTTTTTTTTTTTTTTTTTTTTTTCAGAGTAGTGCGTTACTTATATTCTTCTTCCTATCCTTACTATTCCTACTTGGTCTAACTTATAGTACATGGCAGCGGAAACATCATGACACAAGGAATAGTAGGTATATAAAACATTAACCTTTCTTAATATTCGTGTCTTAACATATTCGACTAAGTGACCAGTCAAGTTATAACATGCTTTCTTATTCATGATAATCTATCGACGGCCAAGTCACCATCACACACATCCAAGCCTCCTGCAGCTTCCCTTCTTTTAGTACGATCTGGGTTGATCTGTAACATAAGCAAACATCCTATAAGTATACACTTAGTAAGTCTCTTTCCTACTCGCTAAATCCGTACATCATAGCAAATCATACAACATAACATTCATGGCATATCATTCATATAGCTCATATCATGCAGGGTATCACATTCATACATATTAACATATAGCATAGCATGAATTTCTTAGGCATACATACTTATCTTGCATAGCATGGCATGGACACAAACATAGTCATGAAATGAACATATCATCAGCATATAAATCTTCTTAACTTGAACTTTCTTAACATGACATTCTTAAGTGCATAATATGAATGAATGCATGAGTGGAATGCACAAGACATAAGGATGCTCTTTTGGAAAACTTAATACATAATACTTAAAAATACATTCTTGCTTGTGGGATCCCTGGCTTGTACCCTTGTATTTGCGCGCATACCCTAGTAGGATGCGAGGTAGCTAATCCCGACCTACAGGGCCCTCTTGCTAGGCTTACTCTCGTTCAGCCTAGGGACAGCTGCGGTAGTCCGGAACCGTGGATCCCTTTCGGGATCCGGTACTTGCCATTCTTTAAAATAAAATACTTACATGCATTCTTTTCTTTCTTTCTTGATGAATATTCTATAGACGTTCAGTCATTCTTCTTTTCTTTCCTTTCTTTCTTTCTTATTGAACGTACTATAGGTATTCACATATTCTTTCTTTCTTTCATAAAGAATGCAGACATTTCATTTATTCATAATCATGAATCCATACATAATCTTTCCTACTTTCATAAGGAATGCATAGTATACAACATATATAGTATGGCATTCATACAACATGGAGGTAAAGTTTATTCATTCATAAGCATGATTCCGTAACATGACTTTTCCTACTTTCATAAGGAATCCATAGCATACAACATATATAGCATAGCATTCATACAACATGGAGGTAAAACATACATAGCATGAGAAACCTTTCTTCATTTCTGTGGTTCATAACTTGTACTTACACCTGATCTGTAGCCCGATCGGTCTGGTGATCGATCAGGGCAACTACAGAAAGTTTCATCGACCTGTACACTCACCTGATCGGTCCCCAGACCGATCAAGGTGTAGTTTGATCGGTCTGTGATCGATCAGGGTATACATGGATGGGCACACAGAAGGTTCTGTACGCTCCCCTGATCGGTCTCCAGACCGATCAGGGCATGGCCTGATCGGTCTCGGTGACCGATCAGGGTGTAGCCTGAATCGTAAAGCACAGTAACATTGTAACCTTTTCCATGAACACAGAATATTTACGAACAATCGTAAGAACATCTACGAACAGAACATTTACGAACAATCATGATAACATCTACGAACAGAACATTTACGAACACTCGTAACGATTATGTTACAGGCGAGGAGACTTACTTCTTACGCTTAAGTTCCAAGGAGTGTTCGGCTTTTGGAGAAGAAAGCTCTTCCTCTCGTTCTGCTCCTTCCTTCTTTCTTTCCTGACTTCTCAAAGAACTGGGTTCTTAGGGTTCTGAAGGAAACCCTAAGTTTTGGTGGAAGGGAATCGAAAGTCTCGTTCCTTGCCGAAAAAACTCCCTTCGTCACTTCTCCTATTCTTTTTATAGCGAACGAAGAGGCATGCGTCTCTCCGTTGGTGACTCTTCATCTTCATGAGTCTCTTCCCCTAATTTCCCCTTAACTAGCATTTCCCTTCTCCTTTTCTCAGCACTCCCTTGCTGGGTGAATTGGTTACATGGGCATACTTAAGGTTTGGTTCTTCATGAGGTTCAAGGTTCGATCCTTGGCACCCCCCTTTCTGCTTCATTTTCCTTTTTATTTTATTTCTTTCCTTAAGCCCACATAACCAATGCCTGTCTAGGGATGCTCATATTCACACATTTCATTCATAATATCAAAATGATATTAAATCTCATTTTATTATATTTTATGAATATAATAGTACTTTTACATAAAGGTACTTCGTATTCTTTTATTTATAAAT